>JAUPMG010006831.1:0-15853 GCA_031762675.1 Pachysandra terminalis | reverse complement strand
TAATTATAGAGAAGTATAATTTAAAATAATAATATAATATAAAAAAAACAATTTATTAGCTTACTGCTACCAAACTTATTTTTTTGCTTTTCAACAGTAAAACAAATGCTTACCAAACAGTTTTGCTTCATAAAAAGATCTTTTCAAAAGAAGAGAATTTGCTTATGCTTTCTTGCTTCAAACAGCAAGAAAGCATAAGCATTGCCAAACGGAGGCTAAATCAGTTTTAGACTTGAGAATCACTTCTAAGACCCAAAGAAGCGATGACAAACATGCCCCAAGTTTTAGTTCTAGCTAGGATTGGGCATCGGTAAAGTGCAGCCAAACCCCACGAAAATAGGCTTGGTTGGACTTCGATCCAAATAAATGGGGTCAATTAGTTGTAGTTTCTAAGTAGGATTGGTATAGCCCAAAACCCAACAAAATAGATAAGATTGGATTGAATATACATAAGTGAATCTATTGACGAGTTAATACTACTTATTAAAGCTTAAGCAATATACATATATATATCATATCATATCATATTTCATACTACTTTTAAAAGTTGAACGAATTTATTAAGTTTTTATTTTTTTTAATGCTTGTTTGGATGTTAGTTGTTATAATTTACTCTTTTGTCCTTAGTAATAAAAAATCGTATAATAAAAGATTGTTTAGGGTATGTTTGTCATTGCTTCTTCGAGCACTAAAAGCAATTCTTGAATCCAAAAGCACTTCAAATAAATAAATAAGCGTTTGGTAAACTCAAGTGAATCGAAACGTTGAATTTTTTGAAGCTATTATTTCCTGCTTCTACAATCATGTTTGCTGGAATCAATTTGACGTTTTAATGAAATATATCTTATGATCTTATATGCCCCATTAAAACTTTTAAAATACCTATTTTACCCACGTTATCTTCATAAATGAAGTATGTCTTACGCTATTATATGCCCCCTTAAAATTTTTAAAATACCTATTTTACCCATGTTATCTTCACGAACAAAACTCCTACAAAATATAGATTTCTTACTTTATATAAGTTTTTCACAAATCTAATTTAGAAGCGCTTTTTCAATTGGCTTTTACCAAACATCTTTTATTCCTCTGAAGCAATTCTTATAAAGCGCTTCATATATAAGAATCAATTTTAAAAGAATCGCTTCTCCATCCAAGAAGCAATTCCAAAAACGCCCTTAATTGTTTTGTAATTTAATGTTTTGGTCATTTGCTTTCAATTTATAATTTTTTGGTCATTTGCTTTCAATTTTTTTTATTAAACAGAAAAAATGATTTTTTAAATACCATTTTATTTTCATTATTATCTTTATTTTTTTGTATAAAATTACTAAATAAATAGTATTATCCTCATTTCTATAAAAGGGTATGTTGAGTTCTTCTCAACATAACAAGATTAAAACTAAAACAAAGAAGAAACCGATAACGGAGAGATCTTAATTCAACATGACGCAGATTCCCAATTTGATTGAATAATTTCAGCAAATCATTAATTCCATTTGCGAAGTTGAGAGAGAGAGAGTACCTCTTAGAAGACGAGAGAGAGAGAGAGAGAGAGAGAGAGAGAGAGAGAGAGTACATTTTAGAAGACGTAAGAGAAATGGCTGCAGCAAACAATTGCGACAACTCCGTTTTTCACTTCCTTCTCTGCGAAGGGAAAGAGAGAATATATGATTGGAATTTCTGGCCCCAATCTGTCCAAACCGGTCATGGGTCGAACGAACTCCACTAAAAATATATTTAAACTGTTTAATAAATATAACGGTAAAAAATACACAAACCTCCCTTGAAGTTTGGTTAAATTACAATAACTTCCCTCAAATTTTTGAAATAATACTACATCCTTTCTAATATTATTGATTGTGACATTTACCTCCCTTCTCTTAGGACTGCTGAATTTTATTAATTTTGGATCACTTTATTCTTATAAAGTTAATGGTCTATTAAGTGACATTTAACTCTCACTGAAAACTTTTTAATTTCCTTACTCTATCCTTATAATGTTCATTACTCTATCATTACTCTATACTCTATCCTTATAATGTTCATTACTCTATCATTACTCTATACTCTTTATACACTAATTCTCTTTACAAAGCCAGATATTTACCAGTTTTATAAGGATAAAAATATTATTTATGTAAAAAACTAACTCTATGAGCACTCTCATTAATGAAATCCAACGGATCCCATTAAAATTAGGGATTTACAAATGGATCGGGTCGTAATTGTCGGCCCAACTTGGCACGATTTGGTCCATGCCCAATGATAAACTTATACTATCGTGTCAGGCCTTGGGTTCATGGCCCATGGCACGACACAGGCACAACTGGGCATGGGTACGGCTGGGTCATTGGCCAGGTTACCTAATCCTACCCTGGCCAATACAACAATTAATCAAGTCCCGACTTGGGTACTAACTACCAATCCAAGACTTTCCCTTTGTTGATTCTTTTTCTAACAATGTCTTACTATTTAAGCTAATAAGATTTTGTAATGCCATGGCTCACTTTTTTTGTGTGGTAATAGTGTAATCTTATAGATTGCGTAAAGATGGAAACGCCATACAGTATTCTTGAATGGCATCTCTAACCATCATAGGTGGTTTAGATAGCCAGCAATAGGAAATCTTATTGTTAATACATAATTAACTATACTATTTGCAGCATTATTTCCTTCTTTAAAAAGTGAAAGAAACATAAAGAGATTCAAATTTAGATAACAAAGCACGACAATCAAAGATAATATTAGAAATGCTCCAAGGTGCCACGAGGTCGTGGTAGTTGAGAAGCTGAACAATGAGGGAGCAATCACCTTCAATGATGATCTTTGAGAAGTTCCGGTTTAAAGCAAGGATCAAACACTTTGAGAAGCTGAACAATGAGGGAGCAATCAACTTCAATGATGATCTTTGAGAAGTTCCAGTTTAAAGCAAGGATCAAGCACTCCCGAGCTGCAAGAGCTTCCGTAGTTAGACTAGATGAACAATCAAAGAAGACACCTATTCCACCAAAGAACTTGGCAATGCAGTCGCAAACAGGGTGTCCATAAGCAGCAAGATTGGAATCAGACTTAACCGCACCATCAAAGTTTATTTTCATGAGAAGTAGAAAGTTTACATGAAATCAATGTAGGAGTTTTACACGATTAGGAGAACTAAACGTAAGCTCAGACCGAAGGTCAACACATAATGACTGAACAAGCAAAACCACTTGGGCAGGAGATGATACAGATACAGATTCATCAAAGGTCACTATTCTTCCAAATTTCCCACAGGTACAGCAAATCTAAAGCATCAATAGTACTCACCATGCAATGATTAAAGACTGCTTGGAGCCATTGTTTAGGAGGCATACGAAGGTGCAAAGATGTGTGAAATGACAAGCTCGAACCAAACCAAATAGCCCTACTGTGAGTGCATTCAAAGAAAAGATGTTCTTGCGTTTTAGGAAACGCACCACATAAGGGACAAAGGGGGTCAATATGATTCCAAATATGATTTAGAAAACATCTTGTAGGAAGCTTGTTCAAGCAGAATTTTCATAAAAATAATCGGATTTTTCGGGGAATTGGTAGGGTACATAGAGAAATCCAGAAATTATCCTTGGCGGGTAGACTGTTCCTGAGTAACAAAGCTTGATAGTACGCAGTAGAAACTGAGAAGTCACCTTGAGTGGTTGGCCACCAAATACATTTGTCACCGATGTTGTCAAGGCTGAGGTGAATTGCAAGGATAGAACTGACAATATTTGGCGGCCAAATAGAAGCAATCAGCTGTGAATTCCCAGATTTCTCAGGAAAAATTAATAAGCTGTGAGACCCAACAAAGTGTCAACCCAGATGGCTTAAACATGTTCAACTCTTTTGGATTGATATCAGAAACCTAGTTATCCTCCCAAATTTTTATTGAATGACCACTTCCAATAACCCAAAGAAGATCTTTCTCCACAATAGTAGTACTCTTGACAATGCTTTTCTAGGCGTAAGAATCCGTATGTCTAGCCTTCTGGTTAAGTAAAGGAGCACGAGAAAGATATTTTTGAGCAATAATCTTCTTCCATTGTGAATCATAATTAGAAAGTAAGTGCCAACCTTTTTTCATCACCATAGCCAAGTTCAAAGTAATCTTCAAATTAAGACCACTTATATTTTTTGTTAAGCAGATTTGGTTCCAATTAATAGTATGAAGACCTCTATGGATCCAAAGTAGGTTATCACTCAAACTCATTCGTAATCATTCCACACTATAATCCTTGCATCATCTTGTGATTGCGTTGTGAATTTTTATGCATCATTCATCATTCATGCACCATTTTGAGTCTGTCATACAAGTTTTACATGTTTTCAGGTTTTACAGGTTGTATAATCCCTTATTTTTAAGGGGTTTTATACCAGTTTTTTTTTTTGAATTTTTAGGATTTTGAGTCGTGCATCATTCATGCATTACCTTACATTCATGGTAGTTACATTGTGAGTTCTTAATCATGTTGTGTTATGTCATGTTGATACAGGTGTGTCACAGGTTTTACAAGTCATATAATCCCTTATTTTTAAGAGGTTATATACCACTTTTTTTCGAATTCTTAGGGTTTTGAGTCTTGCATTGTCCACGCATAATTTTGTCATTGTATACTAAGTTCTCATGCATTATTCTTGACAGGTGAGTTTTACAGATTTCATAGGTCACACAGTTCTACAGGTTGTATATCCCCTATTTTTAAGGGGTTATACCATTTTTTTCGAAGTTTTAGGGTTTCGAGTCATCCATGCATTTATCTTGTCATTTATGGTCATTTCATTCTTTGTTCTTATGCATTCTTAATGTGTCGTGTGAGTTTATACAGGTGTTTCACAGGTTTTACAGGTTGTATAATCTCTTATTTTTAAGGGATTATATACCAGTTTTTTAGAATTTTAAGGTTTTGAGCCATGCATGACCCAGCATAGTTTTGTCATTCTTGGCGTTTGCATTTTGAATTCTCATGCATTATTCATGTTATGTGAGTTCTTATACAGGTTTTATAAGTTTCACAGGTTGTATAATCCCTTATTTTAAGGGGTTATTTACTATTTTTTTATTTTTATTTTATTTTATTTTTATTTTTAGGGTTTTGAGTCTTCCATGATCATGCATTATCTTGTGATTCAGGGTCATTATATTGTAAGTTTTCAAGTATTGTGAATGTCATATGTCACTTTTATACAAGTTTACAGGTTATATAATCCCTTATTTTTAAGGGGTTATATACCAATTTTTTTTCAAATTTTTAGGGTCATATTTCATTTTTATACAAGTTTACAGGCTTTACAGGTTATATAATCCTTTATTTTTAAGGGGTTACATACCATTTTTTTTTGAATATTTGGAATCGCGAGTTCTCATGCATCGTTTGTTTTGAGCTGGCAGGTTCTAAGTTTTAGGGTTTTAGTTCCCATTTCCTAGGTTATTAGGTTGTTTTTAATTTTTAGGGTTCTAGTTCCCATTTCATAGGCTATCAGGTTGTTTTATGTTCTAAGTCTTTTAAGTATGAAAAGAAATAAAAAAAATTGAGATTTCATCTCATTGTCCAAAATTCAAGAAAAGAAAAGTGATTTCATCTCGTTGGTTCTTGGTAGAGTCCAAAGTTCAAGAATAAAAAAATCAAGAAAAAAAAGAGAGAATTCATCTCATTGGTTCTTGATGGTATTATGTTTTGAATCCAAAATTTGAGAATAAAAAAAATAAAAAAAGGGAGAAAAGAGAGATTTCATTTCACCTCATTGGTACCATCTTTGTGGTATTATGTTTTGAAACAAAAATTCAAGAATCAAATTTCAAAAAAAAAAAAAGATCAAAACTCAAAAAGAGAAAATTTAATCAAGAATTTGTAGCTCATTAGTAACCTTGAACAAACTCTCAGCGTTAATATTGTGCCGATATAAAAAATTGTAGGTCATTAGTAACCTTGAACAAACGCTCAGGGTTATTTTTGTGCCTATATCAAAGATTGTAGGTCATTAGTTACCTTGAACAAACTCTCAGGGTTACTTTTGTGCTGATGAATCGTAGGTCATTAATAACCTTGAACAAACTCTCAGGGTTACTTTGTGCCAATGAATTTTAAGTCCTTAGTAACCTTGAACAAACTCTTAGGATTTCTTTTGTGCCGATATCAAAACCGTAGGTCATTAGTAACCTTGAACAAACTCTCAGGGTTACTTTTGTGTCGTTGAATTGTTGGTCATTAGTAACCTTGAACAAACTCTCAGGGTTATTTTTGAGCCAATGGGTTGTAGGTCATTAGTAACCTTGAACAAACTCTTAGGTTTTTGTGTCATTGAATTGTAGGTCAGTAGTAACCTTGAATACAATTGTACCGATATAAAAAATTGTAGGTCATTAGTAACCTTGAACAAACTCTCAGGGTTACTTTTATGCCGATAACTAAAAATTGTAGGTCATTAGTTGACATTCTGAATAGGTTTTAGTGTCACTTTTGTGCCGAGTCTAAAAATTGTAGGTCATTAGTTGACATTTTGAGTAGGTTTCAGTGTCACTTTTGTGCCGATGTCTAAAAATTGTAGGCCATTAGTTGACATTCTGAGTGGGTTTCAGTGTCGCTTTTGTGCCAGTGTCTAAAAAATTGTAGGCCATTAGTTGACATTCTAAGTAGGTTTCAGTGTCACCTTTGTGTCGATGTTTAAAAAATTGTAGGCCAATAGTTGACATTCTGAGTGGGTTTCAGTGTTGCTTTTGTGCCGACATTTAAAAGATTGAAGGTCATTAGTGGACATTCTGAGTGATTTTAGTGTCACTTTTGTGCCGATGTCTAAAACATCTTAGGCCATTAGTTGACATTCTGAATGGGTTTCAATGTTGCTTTTGTGCCAATGTCTAAAAAATTCTTAGGCCATTAGCTGACATTCTGAGTGAGTTTCAGTGTTGCTTTTGCGCTGTTGTTAAAAAAAAGAAAAGAAAATTATCGGCCATTAGTTGACATTCTGAGTTGGTTTCAGTGTCGCTTTCGTACTGATGTCTAAAAAATTGTAGGCCATTAGTTAACATTCTGAGTGAGTTTCAGTGTTACTTCAGTGCTGATGTCAAAATCAAGGTTATTAGTGGGCCATTAGTTAACGTTGTAGGTGGTTCTCCCCTTTTAAGGTAGCTCTTGTGTCGTTTGTCAGTCTCCAAAAAAAAAGAAGAAAAAAAAATTATTCATTCATGTGGCATTCTTTCGGAAGTGCGGTTCGCCAGCCCCTGAAAGTCATTCATATGGCATTCATCCCTTTGAGGAAGTCATGTACACATCATATTTTCATGCAATATGCATTGGGTCTATTTCTAATACATTTGGGAAAAATCCCATGTCTCCTCATAATGGAGCAATTTGCTGTCACATAAGAGGAGATGAAGTTGTATCCCCTTTCTCAAGGTTGTGCTTTTTGGGACCTTTGATCTTGGAAAATGTATTTTTAAGAGGGTTCCCATAATGGTTGTTTTCAATTTCCTAGTGATAATTAAAAAAAAAAAAGACAAGAAAGAAAATCTTGCTTTAATGTTCATTTTACATCAATATGCTCTTGATAATTCAGATATATTTTGAATGAGTTACAGCAAAAATAATGCACACTCAAACCTCGAAAAAATTGAATCTGTGGACTCAGGGACTGAAAGTGACCCGTGAAAAGTGAAAATCAAGGTTATACCGTCTTCAAGACAAATGAGGGATTGATGTAAAGTCATTGATTGGCCTTATCAAGATATGCATGGGTTGGATGTAAACTCTGCTGCTCAGAAGTGAAACTGGGGTATTTTATATCCGATTCAAGTCAACGAAGTATACATCAGATCAGTTATGTTATGATCATGTAAAAGGAAGTTGAATCAACAAAAGCCAATCAGAAGCAAAACTTGGGCAATGGGATACATCTCAGATCGATTCTGCTATGATCATGTAAAGGATCGACAAAAGTGAATCAGAATTGAAACAGGGAAATTTTATTGATCAATAAATTAAGGGCATGTGGATGGAGTTTGTAACAAGAGGAAGAGCCTGAACCTTTCAAAATGGTAATCTTATCATGAAGGCTGAACGTCACAAACATGGAGCGTGCATTCTTTAGACAAGTACGAGAATTTTCTTGAACTGATTAAAACAGATCTTAGGACATCTTGCTCAAACTAAAGGTTACTTTGAAATGATCAGAGGCCATTATTCTTTTGAACCCTTAAATGTTAATATCACAAGTTAAACCCTCTGAGCCTTTTATTTCTTTCATTGACTCAAATCGAGACTGGTTACCCAAAATTGGGGCAATGTCACAAGTCAAGGATAACTCTGGGAATAGTGAGAAAATTCTTAAAGTGGAGAAACAAATGTTAGGTATCCAAAAGTGAAAGAAAAAAAAAATCATTGAAAATCCAAGGAAAGAGAAAAAAATGGTGAAAAGAAAAGAAATCCTTCAAAATTTAGAAAAGAAAAGCTGGGAATTGTATACCAATGGGGATGTCACAACCAAAAGAGAGAGTTTCTCAAGTCAAGCATGTAATAACCCAACCAAAATATAGGACTAATATGTAATTAATAAAAGTATAAGAGTTAGGTTGTAATTAATATAAAGATTAATTTGTAATTAATTAAAATATAGTGGTTAATTTAAAATTTTAGTAAGTTAGCAACAGATTTGACTTTGACTGTTTGTGATTGGTGGGCTGCACTATAGGAAACTAAAGTGCTTCACACACAATTATATGGTGAAAAGAAAAGAAATCCTTCAAAATTTAGAAAAGAAAAACTGGGAATTGTATACCAATGGGGATGTCACATCCAAAAAAGAGAGTTTCTCAAGTCAAGCATGTAATAACCCAGCCAAAATATAGGACTAATATGTAATTAATAAAAGTATAGGAGTTGGGTTGTAATTAATATAGAGATTAATTTGTAATTAATTAGAATATAGTGGTTAATTTAAAATTTTAGTAAGTTAGCAACAGATTTGACTTTGACTGTTTGTGATTGGTGGGCTGCACTATAGGAAACTAAAGTACTTCACACACAATCATAACTCTTTATGTTATAATGTATGACTAGGATCTTGTAGGAGTTTTAATCATAATCTAGGGCTGATATTTAATTTAGATTAATTATAACTTAAGTAGGACTTCAATTAAATAAGATAATTGAATATTAGTTCTAGACCAAATAGAAAGCAAGTAATCAATTATAACTATGATTAATAAGTGTTATAGCTTAATTAGGATTCTACTTTAATAGATAACTAAGGACTAGTTTAATTAAGACTAGGATAATAATCAAGGGCTGAGATTTCGTAGGAACGTCTAATATACTTTAAATGGATAACTAAGGACTAGTTTAATTAAGACTAGGATAATAATCAAGGGCTGAGATTTCGTAGGAACATTTAATATACTTTAAATGGCTAAGATTAATTAGATGATTAAAAGCAATCCAAAACTAACAAGGAGTAAGATTAGCTAAGGTAGTCCAATTAAGACTAGGATACCTAGAATCAATGGTTAGGATTTTGTAGGAACACTAAGATTAATCTAATGGTTAGGATTAAAGGGAAGAGACATCAAATCTGAATAGGATTAAAGTGAGACAAAACCAATGATTAATTCAACTAGAACTTTGACACTTTAATCTAAAGGCTAGCATTAAACTAATCTAATCTAAGGGTTGTAAACTAAAACACAATCCTAGACTAATAACAACTCCTAGACTAAGTAGAAGGTTGTAGGAAACCTATAAGAACACTAGGGATGGACGTGTGAATCATTATTCCAAAGGAGAGAGTGAGAGAGTGTGGATGATTGTTGGAGCTAGGAGCTAATGAAGAAGGAAGTTCATAAGAAGAAGAAGAACCAATGATCAATAGCAAGTTAAATAATTCAATTACTCTTTATTTTTGATTTGGATCTAGGTGAGATGCCATATTCATTAAATATGACATAACACGTTAATTCAAATTGAAGAACAAGTTATTTTAATTTGAATCTTAAACTTTTTAGCACAATCATCTTAGCGAAGGTAAGTTAAGTATTTGTTTGATATTTTGATTTCATCATGAGTGTTAGTTGAAGGTTTTGCTTAAGAACAACTTAAAATATGAATTTTGTGTAAATTGCTGGTTTATGGGCAAACCGACAGGCTACCGGTGTGCTGGTTAGCCTATCGGTGAAACCAGGGGGCATCCGGTGTCCTATCAGTGTACCGGTTAGCCCGCCGGATTCCGATTATTGTTTTGGTGGCACTGTTAAGGCTACCAGTGGGCAACCAGTGAGCCAGTTAGCCTACCAGGCCACAGTGTGCCCACAAAGGGGCCTTTGCCTAGGCTGCCAGTGGCCAACCGGTGTGCCGATGAGCCTTGGTGACCCTGTGTGTTTCTTTGTGACCTTCTGCCTAGGCTGCTAGCGGCAACCGATGTGTCGGTTAGCCTATCGGTGAGCCCTGGTTTGGCCTGGTTAGTTTATATGTGTGAGCTTAATTGTTTTATTGTTACTGTTTGACTTTTATTGGACTTATGATATGATTGGTGGTCTTATATTATGATTTATTGGTTGATATGATTGATTGATGAATTATGTGTGTTTAACCAAAAGTTATTCATGATATGATTTGATTTGAATACCATGAAGCATATGCTATGTTCTATACACTTATATTGATTATTTAGGGATTTTTACACGATTGTACACAAATTGTATGCTTAGTTAGTGCGCACTTGCACTATATTTGCACAACATAAGCCTGATTGCATTATTGACCATAACTTGATCGTGTGCTTGACTACACCATCATTCCTTCACATAGGTTAGTTTATGATATAACCGAGTGTTATTGTGATTTGAATATCATAATAAGGTGAGGAAGTCCCGGATGGACTGATTTGCATAGGTTGAGGGATTTGGCCGTCCCAATATACCACTTTATTACTTCATCTCAATAGCGTATTATTATACGTAACGGATGCCGAGTGAAATTCTGTTGGCATTCGGGTAATGTATGGCTCACTGAGGTTTTGTTCACATTTGTGATACCCTGGTTATATTCCCGTGATCGAAAATAACTGAGGCGATTGTGACCTCTAGGTCGAAGCTCCTAGAAACTATGATGCGCACATAGAATATCTTACTTGAGTTTCCCGCACAGGGGGATGGTTCATTACGACATTTTGCTCAGTAATTGATTGGTCTAGTGTAGGGCATACAATATTCAAATTCTGAACATCATGCATATTTGTACAACATATGTTTTTGCATGAATCACACTTGGTTATTATCCATTCATTGTTGCATGAGCATGCATTGCATTCAATAATAATATGACTTGCATCACATTGCATTCGCTTCACTTATACATTGCATATTTATCATGTTATTGCATATGATTGTTGTTTAGTCTATGGATTATCATTGGAGAGTGGCTTTGACCTTATTCCAATCTAAAATATGGTTTAATTGACTTATTTACTGAGCTAAGTGTAGTTAACGCCTTTGAGCATAACAATTTCAGGATCTTTAGTTAGTGGACAGTAGGACCATGATAATTAAGGTGGAGAACAAGAAGATGATGAAGACTTTAATGTTTATTAGGATTTGTTTGCTAATTTTTAGTAGATTATGTAATAGGATTTATTTATTTAGATTTTTGTAATTGATTATTAGATAGGTTAGGGATTTGATCTGAAGCGTGAGAATATGATGTTTTTACTTTATTTTTCCACTGTGATTTCCTTAGTTGTTTTGGATGAAATAGACTTAGTTTTATTTGATTAATTTCAGTAAACGTAACTTCTTTAAGTTTTATCTTATTTCCTATGGTTTGGCTCTATATTATTTCCACTCCCGATGTAAATTGGGGTGAGAATCATATTTCGAACCTAAGGGATTCCCACGTGAATTTCCTTAAGTTTAGGATGTGACAAAGCATGTCTTGGTTAACCTATGTTGATAAAAAAAAAAGATTTCTTTTGAACCTGATATCCTTCTTTTTATCCTAAACCTAACCTACATTTCGTCATATTCTTAAGTCCTCTTTGATCAATGTGACATTTAGTGGAAGCAATGTCTTAGTCTGGTATTAATTGGTGATGATGAAGTGGTATAGTGAAAATCCACTACGGGCAAGATAATCAGTCATGGAGAATCAAATATTAAAAGTATTGTAGAAAATCTATAGGATCATCAGTATATGAAGGGATGAATAATCTAGCAGTTATAAGATTCAGGAGAAACATCTGAAGCAAGATGGTAAAAAAGAATAAAAGAATAAATAAAATTACTATTTATGAATGATTTTGAGTAGATTAAGTCAAACAGTTGTGATAAGAAGTCGATTATCATCTCAGTTCATCCTCATTGGAGTAAGATGGAGCACTCATATAGAATCAGTTACTTCGTCGTTAAGGACATCACTATTTTCAAGCAACTTGGTCTATTATCCTCCTTGGCAGTTTTGTTTTGGCTATGCTAGACATTTGTCAATTTTTCAAGACTTGAGAAGATGGTAATAGCCATGGTAATCATTGGGGATGAGTTTAGAAGACTGACAAATTGAAAAGGTTTTTTCCTATTTGACTGTTGCACTGGATTCTTGATATTCATCTAAAAATGTATTTTAATTACTTGATCATATCGGTGTGTAAAAAAAATTAAAAGAAAAAAAGAGTTTGCAAATTTCTTCCTTCCAGTCATTCTATGTTCTAATATGCTATATATTATTGTTTTCCTCCATGATTCTAGATATTACAAGATACAGACTAAGAGGAACACAAAATACCAGCAACACACAATTTCAGTGAAGCATTCCATAATACCTTTGGAGTTTAGAAACTACAGTTGAGGTGTCCCCAAGAAAGCATCACATATTCCAAATTTTCAAGGGATAACCTAAAAGATGCACTATGAATCGTTAATGAGGCATGAAGATTAAATTCTCAATGGATGTCAAGGCAGCATAGAGATTATTCTCGAGGGATGTGGCTTAACCCAATTCATCCCAACAAAATCCTTTTGAAGATAATGGAAAGAGCTGAATCATGAAGGAAAATGGAGCAACTAAAGCAAAAAAGTAAGATCAATGAAAAGAAGAATTTTCATTATAAGTGTTAGTTGAGTCAAAAGAATTCTTGTCTCAATTGAATTATGTCTCGTATATAGACTTGATCTTAGACAGTGATGCAATAATAATCAATGAGGTTGAGACTTGTCCAATCCTTTAAAGCAGCCAAACAAATATCTGACTTGACTCAATAAGTCATGGTCTTCACCTATCTCTAAGTTCATGACCTGAATTTTGCTTAAAATCAAATTTATTTTTCGTAAGTTTAACTTCTACAAAACATTCTTCATCAAAATACCTTTGAACTCTGGGCAACGAATAAGTCCTAGAAAAAAACCCATTTTATGATTTGGGCAGAGGCTTAGCCCTCAGATCAGTTTTTTACTTTGATCCTTTGGAAGTTAAGTTCAATATGTAAAGATTGATTTGATTCAAGTAAAATCTTTTTGTGAACCGTGCAAATCGGGGTTATCTTTTTTTTTTTGCCATTCATCTCTCATGATTCTGACAAAGAGGGGCAGCTGTAGACACCCAAATTTGCACGAGAATATTACTTTTTGATCTTTGCAGCTTTTGGAGGCTTAAGCTTGGTACCTTTTCATCTTTGATTCCAATTCCAATCTCAAATCTATTTGAGCCAAAATTCTCCTTAAAATTCCCAAAAAATTATGAAATTACCAAAATATCCTTAGTGATCTTATGCATTCATCGTGCCCCAAAAATCTATGGTTGACATTAGAAATGAATTATAGGCTAAAAATGTATTCCAAGGGTATATCATTGCATAGTGTCGAGGTCATAAGAGAAAAATTACCATCTTGCCCCTGATCTTATTTTGGGTCAAATTTGAGACTTTTGAACATAGGAAAAATATTACAACTCCAGATTTGATCTTTTCATGAGAAATCCTTCCAATGGTTATAGTTTGGTCAAAATCTGAGATTGATCATGAGAGGGATATTTTCGATATTTGATAAATACTTTTAAATGAATTTCAAGTAATTAAAAATAGAGATTAACTTAGCTTAGATTAATTGTGCTTAGTCTAGAATTTGTTTTAAAAACACTCTGAAAGAATATGCTAAATTAGTAAATAAAATTAGATTAGGATTAATTTTAAGTTTAGGATTAATTAGGACGAGATTAAGGGGTAAAGGGCTGCTACATATTCGTCCAAACCATAAAAATCCTCCGTTAAAACCTAAATTGAAACCCATCAAAAACCCAGATCTAATCTGTTCGTCCAACCCTAGAACCTGCAAAAACCTAACCAAAAACCTCATTCTTTCTGCTCTTCAAACCCTGCGAAACCCTAGGATCTAAACCTTTAGCCATCAAACCCTATTGTTGAAACCTAATATTTTCTCATCCTCTAGTTTTTTTTTCCTCTTTCTGATTCAAACAGTATCTGAAGTGAATTCGACCCAATGCCATTCAATCTGGAGTTTTATCTATCTCTTCAAACTGATTCGGTTGAATTGTCATTGCTGCAATCGTCAAGCTCATAGCTGCGGAAACTTGCAAGATCAATTGGACAAGAGATTAAAGGGCTGCTACATATCCTTGCACAGTTATGATCTGAATGTATTTTAAGGTTGTTTCCAATTTCATTTAATGGTGAAATAGAATACTTTTCTGGGTCAAGATTAGCATCATCTTGTGAATTTTTAAGTGTACGATCAAGTTCCAAAGCCTGAATATGGGTTACACCCAAATTCTATTTTATTTTGATCAATCTAATTTTTGGCTAATATTTGAATGAATAATTATTTGGGTGTAGTTTCTTGATTGCATTGGTTTAATTCTTCTTGTTCATTATAAATTGGAATCTAGATCTAATCTGTAATTAATTTTTAGGAATTTTGGATTAAGCATGCTTAGGTAGTCATTTAGATTTATCTATTTATTTATTTATTTTTTAAATTTAGATTTTTATATTTTAGTGTTTTTTTTTTGTTTGGAAAGGTAAGTAATATTTATTTCATCAAATCGGATATACATTTACAGCCCAAACAAGTGCAAAGAGCACACAACAATCCTATACACAAAGTGTAGGACAACAACTAGGAGTTATTCCACCCTATTTTAATACATCAAGTACTAGACACCTACAGATTAGTACATCATGTAGCATCTGTAAGCCAATTAGAACCTACAGAACATTCCTTTTGCTGCAAGAAAACCAGGGCTTCTAGCTCCTCAGTACCACAATCGCACCACTCAGAACCTACAGACCATCGCCTCAGTTCCACACAGCAACACTTCACTCAACTCCCAACTCTCTAAGCAGTCCCTCTTCTTTTTCTGCAATAAAGGTAGGGCCTCCAGCACCTCAGTTCCATAATCGAACCATTCAGAATCTACAGAACACTTCCTCGGTTTCACACCAGTAACACTTCACTCATCTCCCAAATCTATAAGCAGTATCTCTCCTCTTGTGCACATATTGATGAAAGCACAAAAGAGCCTCATCCCCTACTAACATAGGCCTGCTGCTCTTTACTTAACCCCCATCAACACCTTTACTTACAGTACATAGCATTATTTCACATCAGCTCCTCTTCACTCAACTCCCATAGTCATTCTAAAATACCTTGTTCCAGAAATATCCCTTCTTAGGATCTCAGTACGTTCAGCTGGTAGTCAGTTCTCATCTAACCATCTAATGAGGTTATTAAAGGTTTGAGCATAGGATGCTAACCAATCCACAGCAGCATTAATCTCTCTAAATACATGTTTAATGCTCCATTTCCTGAAAAAACAGATCATACTCTTAATGTGTTCCACAA
>JAUPMG010006811.1:2050-15854 GCA_031762675.1 Pachysandra terminalis | reverse complement strand
GGCAGGTCATTAGTCTAGGTCGCTTGAGAAGTTAAACCTAATTACTTACGCTAATTAGGTTCCTAATCTTGATTAGTTTCGGATCTGGGATCAGGTCGTTACATACTCCTAATGGACCCTTCAAACACATGAATTTCTAAATAATGACTCGAAGTCATACCTTCTCATTCTCCATAACAGACTTCGAGTGATCTTATTACTTTATTATATACTTCGAAGTATATCCTATAACGAGAGACATTCGAAAGCACATTTCAAACCTCCTAATTTAGAAGTCGTATTTGGATCATATCCATAGACTTCGAAAGATCATCTATTATAATTTTTCTTGTAGAAATTACGAAGGAGACATATTTCCTTCTATTTTGTTCAATTCAAAGGCCAACCACTTTCAGATGGTGAACTCAAAGTCTAACCACCTCGAGATGGTCAAATCGCCAAAGGTTAGTCACCCTCAAAGACTAAAGGGTTTGTTACCCAAAAATAGACTTGCATTCGGTTAACTTCAAAGGAATCCCCGAAGTACATGTTTCGTTCATCCTGAACGAACACTCCTGGATGACAACTTCACTGACTTTGAAGTATCCTAAAAAAGGAGTACTTCATTGTCATGTTATTACTTCTCCATATGTCACCTTCGCGTGACAGATATGGGTTCGAGTTCACTACTTGAAGTATCCTTGAAAAGGAATACTTCTAAGTCATGTTATTATCTCTCTATACGTCACCCTAGAGTGACAGTTGTGGATTTAACTTCACTGACTTTGAAGTACCTTCACAACGGAGTACTTCGAAGTCATGCTTTTACCTCTCAATAGGTCACCTTCGAGTGATAGTTACAAATTTGCAGGACTTGATTATACACTTTACTTAAGAGTACTTCGAAGGACAAAAACATGTTATTACCCTCGAATGCACTCTAAACTACATTCAAACTACAAAATAGAGTTCGAAGTCACTCTTATTTATTCTTTGGAATTGACTTCGAATAATATTTTGAATAAAGTACCTTCATTTCTAAAGCAAACCCCTAGAGGAAAGAGCTTCAGAAGACGGAATTACACACTTTCTAGGAAATAGTTCCTGAAGATGGTTTCCTACATATTTTGAGAAATCTCTTCTCACTTTATTTCAAAAGAGTTCACCAGGGAACATATTTACTTCTAATTTCATTTGAGGGAACTCGGATTGATTACTTGAGCTGCAAACCTTAAAGGATTCCAAGATAAACTCCTCTTTACAGGGACTATTGGTCATAAAAACGAATTCCCTGCTAAGAAACTTATATTCAAGATCTCTATATGGATATCTCGAGAATATACTGGTCACCTTGTGAATATACGGAGTTATTTTTGGTGTCCTTCGAAGGAAGATAGCCGTCAAAGGGAGTTCCCTCGAGATATATGAAATCTAGAAAGGTATTTATGACATTTAAGTGACTCATTTATCTTTAAAGTTGATTGACATATATTCCTCAGAAAGGAATAGCACGTGATAAAACCTCAGCTACTTGTAATATCTGCTGTATAACTTATCTAAAGGGGTTTTTGTCTTATCTGGAATGACGAAAAGAATGAAAACGTTGCTTTTAGATCTTTATGCATGCTACACGTGTCATTTAATCATTGTTCTTCTAGATCTCAAGCAACCTATCACAGAGCAAATTAATATATTCGAAGTGACTCATCCCTCTTTCTAGAAACAACTTAGGCATGTTGAAATACACGTGGCATTCGAGATAGGCTATAACGCATGGGGATATTTATGAGCACCTCTTTGAACACTTGATAGAATGACACTTGTCCTGATTTAAAAGGATAAATTCCTTATAAAAAACAGAACGTATCCTCCATTAAAGAAAATCTTAGAAAGTGAAATCTTTGAGAAATTCAAGAGGTAGAAGACAACAGTGAGTAAAGACACTGAAAGAGAGAGGGGATGGTCAGTCATATACTGTATTTCTCAATATATGATATAGACTTCGGGTCACTTGAAATCTGAGGTTTTCTTGCTCTGAGATATGCGTTCTAACTGACTTACAGTTATTTCATTATCCTTCCCCCTTTGTCTCTTCTCTTCGTCTTATTCACTGATTACGTTTGTGAAGATACGCTCTTGATAGAACAGCTGCGCGACGGTTTATGCCATCTTGAAACAGACTCCCTGAACTTATTTCTATGGAAGGGTGGTTGTATTGGCTGATTTATATTATTTTTCAAGGATATATTTCAATATATTGTCCACTACAAATCCCGCATCAACATTATAGTGACTCCATTGGGGAGTTTGTAGTCGTTTCTTACAAACTGCATTTGTCTGCTGCTATCTTTTCCTTATTCCTTGTTCATGGATCCATCTACTTTTAATACTATTCCTATCATGGAAGAAATTCCAGAACAGAATCCTCTTGAAGAAACTGTTCCTCTTGAAGATCCTAATGAGATGGCTAGATCTCTTAGGGCAACTACCCAAATTTTACAAGCCCAGTTAAAAGCTCTTCATAACATGCTTGGTTCTAATCCTCTACCGAATCCCATTCCAAAAATTTATCCTATAGTAAACCTTCCTCCATACACATCCATGCCTCTGTGGACTCCCAAAACGGACTTCGTTTCTATTGCTACTGTACAAGTACTTCTCCAGAAATCACAGTCAAAGGATACTGACTGGATTGGGAGTGATTTCTGTCCTCCGTACCCGGAGACATTGCTCAATAAGCCATATCCTAAGGATTATGAAGTTCCCACTTTCCCTCAGTTTTCAGGGCAAAATGGGAATGTCAGAGAGCATGTGAGTCGCTTCATTGAGACTCCGGGAGTTATGCTGGTGACAAAGATCTTCGCTTACGTGAATTCTCGAAGTCACTCTCTAAGAGAGCTTACATATGGTGTAGTAGATTAGAGCCTGGTTTTGTTCATACCTGGGAGGACATGGTGGCTTTGTTTCATCATAAGTTCTTTATTATGGAGGAGAAGCTCACTGTTATTGATCTTAGTCGTAAAAGACAAAGTCCATATGAGGATTTGGTAGCTTATGTTAAGCGTTTCAGAGATCTTGTGATCACTTGCACTGAAGTAGTCTTTGAAGAAAAGTTCGTCTGAATCTATATCAACGGCATGCTTCTCTTTTATCATGTGTACCTGGAGAATCATAAAATTAAAAGCTTTACCAAGCTGTACGAGTATACTAAAAGGATGAATGCTTCTATTCCCACTCCCAAGAAGAAAGTAGAAAGGAAGTGTGATCTTATCGTTACTACTGATAAAGAAGAGGAACCCACTCCAAAGAGGAAAGGCAGGCCCAATAACAACACTGGCAATCAAGAAAAGCGAATGCCACCTCCTGTGGTAACCTGTTCTCCTGCACATCTTGATGCTTTATTGTAGGAATGGATCAAGGATAATCGCGTCTCGCTACAACCTGTTGAATAAGAGCCTTCGTAGGCGGATAATAAGTCTCCTCGGTATTGCAAGTTTCATCGCAATACCCAACATTCCACTTTCGATTGCTGGGTTTTGAGGAAGATATTTCATGCCAGGTTGGCTGCTGGAGACATTGATATCTCGGAGGCAAAGGTACATATTGATCCTCTTCCACATCATCAAGGAAAAGGAAAGGAGGCCGTGCGTATGCTTTCTATCCATGCGAGATGTGAACCTGAGCCTAAATCCAATGAAGCTTCACGTGTCACTAAAAGATTTCAAATATTCTTTGAGGACATGCAGTTCAGAGCAGAGATGAGGAATGAGGCCACTCGAGCCTTATTAGCTATCATTGAGAAGCATCACTATGAGTGTTACAGTCAAGAAGCCTCTACATACTACCCTCCTCGACTCCGCAAAATTGCTATTACCTTCACAGATGAAGATATAATGGCTTCTTCTGGATCACAACAAGCCACTTTACCTAAATGCCATTTTGCAGGATGAAGAAGTTAGAAGAGCATTAGTTAACAATGGTTCTGCTGTCAACCTTATACCCCTCAAAATATTCGAAGCCATTGGAGTTTCGAAGGAATGCATTGTCCCCAATCAAATCCGGATCTTAGGATTTGACACTTAGTGGCAACAGACAACGGGGTATGTCACTCTGAACATCCGAGTTGGGCCTTTCAAATTCCTTGCCTTATGTCATGTCACTGATAATAGAGCAGTGTTCCCTGTATTACTGGGAAGACCATGGATACATCGTGCTTTCCTTCCTCATACCATCAATGTCTCAAGGGAATGTGGAATGGTAAGGTTGTCTGAGTTGCAGCAGACCCTTTTCCTTTTAATGAATCAGAAACCCATTTTGCAGAAGTAGCGCATTATGATGCTTTGCCCCGAAAGGCGAGTGCCGTGTGGCTAAAACACAAGGAATTCTCTTGCCTTT
The DNA here is from genome assembly GCA_031762675.1 of Pachysandra terminalis. Lineage (NCBI taxonomy): Eukaryota > Viridiplantae > Streptophyta > Magnoliopsida > Buxales > Buxaceae > Pachysandra > Pachysandra terminalis. The sequence continues at coordinate 11,480 of JAUPMG010006811.1, read as the reverse complement.
GTGGTCCATATTTGAATCCGTTAATCCTTTGGCGCCATCATCTTTAGCACCATTGATCCCTACCGAAGACCAGCAGCCTTTGAAGGTCCGATGTGTTAGAATAGATCTTCTTGATGGAAGATCTATCTACAGATTGTGACAGCCACAAGGGGCTCCATCCGCTGACATCCTGCAGTGTCACCTTAGTTTGGAATTTCCTATAGCTCCCGAATCCAAACTTGAAGAAGCCCCTGAACACCTACAGAATGGTGTCAGGGATGTTCAAGAAGAATTGTGTATAGTAGACCTCGGAGATGATCCGAGTAGTAAGAAGATTGTGCAGATCTCCTCTCACCTCAGTCCAAAGCAGAAGAAGGCCTTCATAGCATTACTCACCTTATATAAAGATGTTTTTGCTTGGAGCTATGAGGATATGCCTGGTCTTGATCTTGAGGTTGTAACTCATAGGTTACATCTCTCCCCTGAAGTGCATCCTATCAAGCAGGAAGTCAAAGCCTTCAAGCCTGATATTGAGTTACATATCAAGGCTGGGATTGAGAAGTTTTTGCAAGAAGACTTCATCAAACCTAACCAGCATCCCTCCTGGCTAGCTAATGTTGTCTCTGTAAAAAAGAAGAATGGACAAATAAGATGTGTAGATTTTAGAGATTTGAATAAATCTTGTCCTAAGGATGATTTCCCTTTGCCTAAGATGGATATCCTCATCGATTCTGCTGTCGGGAATGAAATGTTTTCATTTATGGATGGTTTTATAGGTAATTACCAAATCCATACGGACCCAAGGGATGCTGAAAAAACTGCTTTCAGAACCCCTTGGGCAACCTCTACTATAGAGTCATGCCTTTTGGTCTTAAAAATGCTGGCGCTACTTACCAAAGGGCTATGATTTCTATTTTCTATGACATGCTTCCTGGGGAAGTTGAGGATCATTTGGATGACTTGGTTATTAAATCAACAAAACAACAAGACCATCTCACTATGCTGGAAAAGGTATTCCAAAGATGCCGAATGTATAAACTCAAGATGAACCCTGCGAAGTGTGCCTACGGGGTTTCATCTGACAAGTTTCTTGGGTTTATAGTCCAGAGGCATGGTATTGACCTTGAAACCATGAAAGCTAAGGACATAATCGAATTTGCTTCTTCTCAAACCCAGAAGGAGCTGAAATCATTTCTTGGGCGCGTCTCTTACATTCGGAGATTCATTCCTGGTCTTTCAGCATATCTTATCATTCTTATGCCCTTATTAAAGAAGAATGTTCTTTTCATATGGAAGGAAGAGCATCATCAAGCCTTCAAAGCCATTAATCAAGTACTCGCTCATCCCCATACCATGATGGCTCCCATTCGAGGGATACCCCTTTGATTTTATCTCGCCATCACAGACCAAGCTATAGGTGGCCTACTTGCTCAAGTGCATGAGCAAGGTTTAGAAAGACATGTCTACTATGTCAATAGACTTCTACAGGCGCTGAGATCAAATACTCCAGAATAGAGAAATCTTGTCTAGCTTTGGTACATATGGTGAATAAGCTAAAGCATTACTTGCATTCACATTCCATTTACTTAGTCACTCGTAATGATCCTGTTAAGTATCTTCTATCTCAACCTATTCTATTTGGAAGGCATATCAAATGTCTACTGTAGTTAGCTCAGTTTGAAATTGTATGTGAAACTCCCAAAGCTATCAAAGGACATGCTGTTGCTAACCTTTTGGCAGCCTTCTCCACTCACAAGGAGGAAGATGACATTATAAATGAGGTATCTATAGCTTCGGAGGAAGAATGGCAGATGAAATTTGATGGGTCATTTAACTCACAGGGTGGTGGAGCAGGGATTGAACTAGTTTCTCCAATTGATCAACAATTTTCCTTTTCCTTCAAACTTGATTTTCCTTGCACCAACAACAGAGCTGAATATGAAGCCTTGCTGATTGGTCTTACATTGGCTCATCAGATGTAAATACAAAACCTTCACACATATGGTGATTCCTTTCTGCTTCTAAGATAAATGAAGAATTTGCAGTTAAGGAACTTGATTTAGTTCCTTATAGAACAGCTATACAAGCTCTCCTCTAGTGATTTACAAGCTATTCTTTAGCTTATACGATGAGAAGCAAGAACAAGCATGCTGATGCTTTGGCCAATGTAGAAAGTAGGCTTCAAATGAAGCTTGATACATCCACCTTGGAAGTCATTCGAAGGCCTACTCCCTCTACTCAGCTTCCTTACGAAGATGAGGAGCACATCTTAGAACTAGATTGGAGGTACCAAATTATCCATGATTTAGATAATCTCCTTTATCATACTCCTGTTACCCCTCTCAAAATATTAATGAACTTTGCCAAACAGGGTAAAGTTCTTTATTATAAGGGGACCAGTGGAGCCTTGTTCAGATGTCTTGGACCGAAGCAAGCAATGGAAAGATTGCAGGCCGTGCACCAAGACACCTTTGGACTTCCAGACTCTATTCCTTTGTATAGACTACTTCAGAGGTTAGGTATACATTGGCCTTCCATGGCACTCGAAGCTACAAAGTTACAAATTTCTTGTGCAAAGTGTCAGGAACCACCGGATGCTGCAGAAGCATTTCCTGTTTATGAATAGACTAACTGGAGAGAACCATATATCAGATACCTTCGAGATGGGATCCTACCTCAGGATTGATTTGAGGCAACTTAGCTCAAATGTAAGGTCATCAGATTTTATATGGAACAAGGAGAACTCTATCGAAGGAGCTTCAATGATACTCCTTTATCTTAGCACTCAGGAAATCTTCATTGTCCTTCGAGAGGTCCATGGTGGTACATGTGGAGCTCATCAAGGAAAGAGAAAGTTGTACAAACAATTATAAGACTTGGGATATTACTGGCTTACAATGAAAGTAGATACAACTGATTTTGTGAAGAAATGTGTGAGATGCCAAGTTCAAAATAATATTCCCCGTAAACCTTCTCAGGAAATGCAGTCAATTATTGCTCCATGACCATTCCATACTTGGGGCCTGGATTTGATTGGACCTATTAATCCTAAAAGTAGAAGAGAAGATTCTTGAATTTTGGTAGCAACATAATATTTTACCAAATGAGTTGAAGCTATCCCACTCAGGAGAGCTAATGGAGCTTCCATAGCTCAGTTTATTAAGGATAACATTATCCTTCAATTTGGTATTCCTCGAAGGATCATCACAGAAAATAGAGTTTGTCACCACAAGTCTACTCCTTATTATCCTCAAGGGAATGCTTAAGCGGAAGCCACCAATAAGACTTTGATTAAAATTCTTAGCAAAATGGTGTATGATCAACCTTCAAGATGGAATGCATCCCTACCTCAAGCCTTGTAGGCATATAGAGTGAGCAAACATCGAGCTACAAATACCACTCCTTTCTCTCTCGTATTTGGGGCAGAATCTCTCCTTCCAGTTGAATTACAAGTTGTCTCAGCCAGGATCTTACACGCAAGTAGAGTGGATTGGAATTTTAGAGACTTTGCTCTTATATGTGCTAAGGAGTTAGATAATTTGGATGAGAAAATGCAAAAAGCTTTGGAAAGTAATTTACATTATCATCAAATTATAACTCAAGCCTATAACAAGCTGGTTAAACCCCAAAGTTTTCAAGTTGGTGAGTTAGTCCTACGAGCAACATGGCATGCACAAAATAATGCTATTAAGCCTAAATTTTCTCCTAAGTGGGAAGTCCATTTGAAGTAACTTCTGCTCAAGCTTCAGGATATTACAAGATTTTTCCATTAGAAGAGAATGCGAATGAAGAAATGTAAATGGGAAATGGCTAAGGAAATACTTTTATTAAGTTTGAATGAATTTGTCTTTACAAAAGAATTTTATCTTATACATCAGAAGTACATTACAAAAGAAAAGGAAAATAAGACTACTGTCCTCCGGTGAGTTGAGATTCGGTGACGCCTTCGAAAGCTCCTTCGAGCAGTCCTAGCCTCTAAGTTCCTGGAACTGGCATAGTTGCCCTCATAAGAGCAGTCTGTGCTTCCATAATTTTTGCTTGTTCTTTAGCCAAGGCATGAGCTACTTCCTTTTCATCCTGCTGGAATTGTATCATTGCTTCAACAGCATCTTTCCTCAGTGCATTAAGATGGGCGATCTTTTCTACTAGTTGCTTTATATCTGCTTTACATTTCTCAAAGCACTCTTGCAGCTTATTCACCTCTTCAGTCTCTGCGAAAAACAATAGTCTCAAGTTCCTTTACCTTGTTGCACTTCTGTATTGTCACGCCCCAGATCCGAACATAACTTCCCATGTGGAAAGGGCATGAATCTCAAGACGCGACCTTCGGGATCCATCGCTGGACCGTGGATTTGCATCACACAAGGCATGAGCTAACTCAATTTAATTCATAAATAACAGAGTTTATGTAGCGGAAGTAAAAACCTACATTATTACATCAGAGTTCCAATAAATATAAAGTCAATTGGCTTCAGCTGAGCCTTACAACTCAAATCAATTAAATAAATAACTGTCAATAATAGAAAGGTTTAACAACTAAATTCAACTAAACTATGATGACTCAAAGTCCTCCTCCAAGACTCCCATCTCAACCTGTAGTCATTAACAAACTGCATGAGTATTGAATACTCAGCAAGCATGATCCAGATAAATTGAAACAAATAATATAATGTCAAGTACGCATCCATAAACCATTCATAACATAATACACAATTATATGACATGATATCAAATGAGATGATAAATGAATGAAATTCAAATGCTCTAACATGCTCAATCAAAGAATGCATTATGAAGTGCAAAAAATGCCTATGTTTAGATTTCGTGCCAAGTGTCCTCGATAACCATCCACAACTTTGGAAACTATGTTCCAGAGACATCTGGCAGCCCCTCTTACCGATCCGGGCACTAACCCATGGTTCGGTAGCAACCATCTCATCACTCTATCAATCATAAATCAAGTTCCCTTTTTGTAGGACTTTCAACCCACGGGGAATAGGAAACCCCTAAATATTTCCATTAAGGCACACTCCCACTTCATCTAACCATAGTAAGAATGCCTACCCTGGGAAACACAAATGATAGATTCCCATGAAAGCTGCTCGCGCGCCCATACACCCAAACAATCCATTGGAATATATCATAAGCATTCCAATGATGCAACATTAACAATATTAGGATCTTAGCGATAATGTCCAAAGGTACTTATACACGCGCCCATACACGTAGATAAACTCTTGGAAATCACAGACATCCTATACTCGATGAAACTACACGTTACCATTCTAACCACCTATTGCCAATCCAAGGCGTTAGAGTCTCAACTCTAATCAATAGGTCTGTTCATAGATTAATTTGGAAATGTCAGAACCAAAATCCCTAGATAGCTAGTCATAAGGATCTATCTAACCTCCAAGTCAACCTAGAACATAGTCAAATCTCTAGTACTCTAATCTAACTTAGGATGTGAAATCCTAATATTGGACAGGAATGGAAGCATTCAGTTTTGTAGCCTTTCGGCCAAACACATCTAACTCATTTCAGGCACACAGTCTCACAATTAGGCTCAAAGCCCCAACACAATCATACTCATCACATTAGGCACATTGCCTCTAAACACTAGGCTCATAGTCTTACATCCATCATCACGGATCACTATGGCCCCACTCGGCTTCCCAAACCTTCCAAGGCTCATAAAACATATCATATAATGATAAGAAACTCAAAACTCTAAAACAAGTGCACACTGGACACTTGCGCTTGATCGCAATGTCGCTTGATCGCACATGTTGCTCGATCGAACATGTCGCTCAATCGCACATGTCACTCGATCGCACATGTCGCCCAATCGCTCATGTCGCTCGATCGAAACGTTGGATCGATCGACTGTGTCGCCGAACCCAGAATTCTGCGATCTTATACCTTGTTCTTCCGTTTTCTCTTATCTAATAAATATTAGATCTATTATAAAACATCTTACCTTGCATATCTAATCTCTAAGAACCTAAAACAACACATCTAAATTCAAACTTACATTGAAACAACATACATTCATGGAAATTATAAATCTCACAAACAAAGTCTGATAAACATGCTTTCTAAACAAATCCTTAAATCAGAACAATGCATTCCACAAAATCCACAAATCTAAGATGCTTGATTTACATCATACTAGGTTTAGATCACACACAAAACATTATAAAAATTTCTCCAAATCATCTAGATAATCTACTTACTTGTTAGAAATCAAAACGAAGGTTCCGATGGCAAATTCGATGCTCCAAATCTTCTAGGGTTTCTGATTTTCTCTGCAAAACACCCACAAGATGCTTCAGCCGTTCTCTTTCTCTCCCACAAAACTGACGAACAGCCCCCTCCCTCTCTTGGTCGTTCAAAAAAAAAGGCTATAGAGATTAGGGTTAACACCCTAATCCCACTTAAACCTTAATTAGTCTTTTTACTCTTTTAACCCCATAATCTAACTATTTACCTTATAACCCCTTATCAAATTTAATTACCCTATAAATCCCTTGATATTAGCTTAGCTTAATATAAATAAACCTCACCACTAAATTTAATTTAATTAAATGCTAATCCATCCAATAATTTATCTCTCATTCCATAGGATCATTTGTAGACAAGGTTGGATCAAAGGACAGTTCCCTCATCTTTTGGATAGCTGGTATGGCAAAGGAGCCCCTCTTGTGCTTGACACCAGAAGAGGATGCAACCTCAGGAGTTGTAGTAGTGGCTTCGGTAGTTACAGGAACTCCTGAGTATGCTGGGACAACTGGGATGGAGGCTGAGCAGGACGGCACTGACGACTCTACTTGTGTAGGAACGACTTCGGATGTCCTTGTAATATTCTTCCTCACAGGATCATCAGTAGGAATGCCAAATTCTTGGATTGGCACAGCAGGTATAGGAGGGACCACTTCAGTTTGTAGAGTTGTGGCCTCCATTGGAATGGATGGAGGTTCGGATGGGACCTCATCCTCTTTATTTTGGGTAGCAACCTCGGCTTCTGTTTGTACCAGAGGAACTGCTCCCATAACACTCCTTGTTCCCTCTCTAATATTCGAAGGAATAAGGAAAGTTATTTCATCTCCATCCTGCAAAAGGAACAATCAGATTAAGTTATGTTCTGCATTATTTGAAGTAAATATCGGAAAAGGAAAAGACAATATTTATATCAAAAATGGGATAAACAGTGGTTAAAGGAATAGCGTCGAAGATCTCTTCGTGTGCTCTCGGAGATTCTCGTCTTTCTTCCCTTCTGGCAATGGCATTGCCAGAGGTTATGACAGTCACAGCAGGAGGAGCCTTCGCGACACTCGGAGCCTCTTCTTGATATCCTCCTATGGGAGCCTTGTCCTGATCCTTCTGTGGTATGGTAAGAGGAACAGCTTCAGACTCCGGTGCTTTTGTAATTTCTTCCTCTGCTACTGGGTGGGTTGCGGAAAGTATACAAAGGTTAGTAAAGGAAAAGGCAACATTGTGATACATGCAGAATGAAAATAAACCTACCAGAGGAAGAACCCTAAAAGAATGGAGGATGCATCCTACTCGAATGACCAGTAGGAGCACCATCTTGAGGGAAAAGAGGTTGGATCCTGATGGTAGGAACCTCTGCAGCAGCTGCTACTTCGGAAGGCTTCTCCGTAGGTGGTTCAATCGAAGTATCACTTACTTCGATACCCTCACCCTGCCTTCCAGCCCTTTCCTGTTGAAATAGGATAAATACATCAGTTAAGGCAAATAACACAAATTGAAATAAAAAGGAGTTAACAGATCTTTGTTAGCATTAAAGTCCGAGTAGCAGTGGACTTTACCCTCTTGGGGTATTCCTTCAGGCCACTTGGACCTTCCTTCGAAGGAATTGACTCCTTCGGAATAGCAGGTTCCGTGGGAACACTTGGCTCCCTTGAAGATAATGAAGCTGAAGGAACCCTTTGAGAAGGGGGGAATTCTTGCACTCCGTCTTCTTCTATGAATAAGGAGTTCCCCCAGGGTAACCTCCTCCTCTGCTTCCTCTTCTTGTTCCTGCCCTCCAGGCAAGTTTTATGGAATTTCTTCCTCTCCTTCTTCAGGCAGATTGGTTGGAGCCACATTAGAAGCTTCAGCTTCTCCTTGTCTTTCCTCCCCTTCACGATAATCAATAATTAGTAAATGTATGGGAACTCTGTGACAAGTAGGATGCCCTATGCCATCAGAAATATGGTGATTCTTATCAATTTTCTTCACCCTTTGTTCCTTGGCCCCACCATACTCCGAAAAGGTCTTCATGGCCATGTCTTTCCGGAAGGCATCTAGGCGCCTAACAGAAATGCCCCAGTACTCCAGCCACTAGGGGAACACTCTTCCGCTCCTCTTTATAGGGGCAGGCCAAGAATTTCATGTTTGAGGGAAGCTTTGGTACCCATATGTGAGATCAAATCTCTGTCCCACCCTTGCCATCACCAACTCCAAAGTTCTAATAGTAACTATGTTGTGTCCTGGGATAGCTTGATCCATTCCAAATAGTCGGAGTACACGATGGGGGTTGTACACAGGGTATGCACTCCCAAACCCTCAGACCAGACTGATCAAATAATCAGAACAAACGGTTACCAGAAGTGCTTTGTCCTCCAGCTGCAATGAATGCCAGTCAATGGTCTTCCTTGGGAAATCCTCTTCCAGCATGGTACCATGGGGCTGCAACAGGAAAATCCCTCCTAGACGGTAAGGGCAGAACTCAAACTCCGCCTCTACATCCAACAACAAAGACAATCGCTCTGTCAATGGGTATATCCCTAACCATAGAAGAGGTCGAGGGGCTATCTCCATCCCAAGTGCAGCAAGCTTGTTATTCACTGCATTAAAATTCAAAGGGTTGTATCTGTTGTACCTCTCCAAAAGGAACAGCTGCAAGAAGTTGGCATCCACAGACATTTCTACCAACCTCTCTCCTCGGCTTCGAGCCATGTCCTCACACAGTAGGTCCAAGTGTTCATACTGTGTTCCCAGGAACATGGGTGCTAAAGGAACTCGAATTCCCATTACAATCTTCACAAAAGAGGGAATATCCATTCATTTACCTTATCTACTAGATATCCCTCGAATACGAACCTCACCAACCAGAAGGCAATGAAGGCTTCCAGGTGGACATAGTTGTATTCGCCAGGTCCCCAATATCGCTTGACTGAGACACTATTCTGGTTCCAGGATTCATCTTCATACCAGAAATAGCGTAGCCATCCATTAAATAAGTACTTCGAACTGAGGCCCCTTCAGCTTCGACTTCTAAAGTTAAGCCTTCGCGGACTCCTTCAATAGTTCTTCAATAGTTAAACATCTTGGGCTTCACCCTCTGACAAAGTGATGTTCCCTGGGTTTATCTCCATCCCAAGTGCAGCAAGCTTGTTATTCACTGCATTAAAATTCAAAGGGTTGTATCTGTTGTACCTCTCCA
>JAUPMG010006801.1:0-15855 GCA_031762675.1 Pachysandra terminalis | reverse complement strand
GGGGGGGGGGGGGGGGGGGGGGGGGGGGGGGGGGGGGGGGGGGGGGGGGGGGGGGGGGGGGGGGGGGGTGTGGGGGGCGGGGGGGGGGGAGTAGTGGTTGTAGTTGTAGTGAGGTTATAGTTTTGGAAGCAAGAAAATGATTTTTAAAAAGCAACATTTTTTGCTTCTCCCAAAAAGCAAAACATGTGTTTTTTTGATTTTTTGATTTTGCTCTTAAATAACTTACCAAACACCTCTTTTGTTTCCAAAATCAAAAAAACACTTTCGAAAAGCATTACCAAACAGAGACTAGCTTTATACGTCGTCCGTCGTCCGATTCACGTGTTGCCGGAATCAGCGGTTATCATGAGGCGGAGTCGGAGGAAGAAAAGAAAAAAAAGAGTGGCCGAGTGGGGAAGAGACGACGCCAGCACACACGAGGGATTCTTAGTGGATACCTTTCCAAAGAAAGATAACACTCATCATTTCTCTTCTTTCTCAATAGTGTAAATCTATAGAGTTACATATAGCCTAGTTTTGATTTAATCAAGACCCTTAGATCTGTGGACCACAAACTTTGACGGGACCGAATCGTCTGGTCAAGATGGTTGGAACGTAAATCGATGCTCGCCATGTGTCCATGATGGTCTCTTGACTCTCACAACACCGCTTAACTTATCCTTCCGATGATGAGCGTCAATGGAGGAACGAGCCGATGTTACCGGCGATGGGTGGGCAACTTTGACGGTCAATATAAGTAACAGTCAGATTACGAAACTCCGTGAATGAATGGTACTGATTGATTTGATATTTGACAAATTTTGGTCAGCCTAACACAAGCATCTTTCCCTCTCATAATCAATAGAAAAGGACAAAGGTGAATGCTGACTCTCTCTCTCTGTATTGAGAAAATCTTGGGGACTAAGAGATAAGTGGCCCACACAATCTTTCTCCTCTTTGGACATAATATTAGAACCATAATAAGGGATTTTAGCCGCATTTATTATTAAGGGATTTTAGCCGCATTTATTATCCTAATCATAGTTGTTTCTTGCTAACCTCAATAACGATCAAGTGCTTCCACAGGACAGAAAAGCTCCTGTGCTATGACGTGATCTTGTTCGTCCATTCTCTGATGGGGGTCCTTGATCTCCATTGTGAACAATATAAATTCTATTGAGAGTCAACTACATCATCTACATTGAGTGATAGACTTGGATCAATAAGTGGGCCACCCTTTTCTTATGACTCTTCTACAAGATCATAGGGGATGTTTATCCATTTCCCGGCCGAAATGATTATAGGAGAGATTCTACTCAAAAAGGAGTAATGATCAGATAGGCACGCGCCAACCATAGTCTCTCCCCGTGTCACCATAGTATTGGTCCAAAAAAAATACGTATGTTTTCTGAACCAATGATGAGCCCAACTCATCTGATTATTAAAATAAAAAGACGAGAGAAGGGGGTAGAGAGAGAAAAAAAGGAGTTTCTATATATTCCTAGTGGGTCTAGATGCACTAATGATTGCGCTCGTGGCTTCTTCTACCTTTTGGGAGGGAGATAGATAGAGAGAGATGAGAAGACTCTAAAATAATAAAACAAAGCGTAATCGGATTTGATAAAAGAAAGAGAGATTAAAAAGAAGGGAAGGTTTGCGAGAGACAAGAAATTAACTAAAACAACTTGAATTAAAGCCTGAGAAAGTAATACGCGTTTGCAGTGTTTCTCCCATTCTCTTTTCGTTTTTCTTTCACATGCAATCTTCCTTCCTAATGCCGCTACCTTCCCTTCAAATTTAGCAAAGTTTTATTTCCTTTATATTTATGAGTTTAAGGGCGCATTTGGTGTTATTTCTTGGAAGGAAAAGCAATTCCTTTAAAATTTATTCTTATGAAACGCTTTACGAGAACTATTTCAAAGGAATAAAAGATGTTTGGTAAAATCTATTGAAAAAGTGTTTCTAAGTTAGATTTGCCAGGAGTTTATATAAAATGGTAAATATATACTCAGTAAGAGTTCCATTTGTGACGATTATTTGAACACAGAAACAAAAAATAGTAGCTTCAAAAATATCAAGATTTGGATGAAGTGATTCTTGTGGAATCACTTTTCACTTAGATTTAACAAATGCTTATTTATTTATTTAAAGCGCTTTTGAGCTAAAGAATCACTTCTAAAACCCGAAGAAACAAGGCTTATCATGCCCCAAGTCTAATAAAAATGTGAACCACCTGTCCCGTCACAAATGGTTAGGGTTTGATATCCCTTTGGATAGGTATTGGTTTGACTCAATCCAACCATAACCTGCCCCATTGCCACATCTAGGGATGGCAATGGGTTGGGTTAAACGAGTTACCCGCCCTACTCCTAATGGTTAGGGTTTGGAAATCCGTGAGTTTGGTTAGGGTTTGGCTCAACTTGCCCCAATCTCGTCCCGTTGCCATTCACTTATATTTTAAATATATATTCTATAAATAAATCTATATTTTATAAGAAAATATATTTAAAATATTAAAGACTTAACTTAAAAAAACATTTACTTATAAAAGAATCTTATACCCCGGATCAAACCCACCCCGTCGTGTTACCACCCGATAGGATTAGGAGCGGATTTGGTATTAGAGGTCCCCTCCTTTTGGGGTAGGTTAGGGTTCATCCGAACCCTGACCCGTGCCATCCCTAGGCGCATCCATGGATTGCAACATCCCAGATTCCCAAACCCTTTTGGATGCTCGGATAGGAGAAATTTGGGTTTACTTCTAAGTTTGTAATAATTCAAGTTCAAGAAATGTGGAAGATTCCATTCAAATCAAGGAATACCTAATTTGAGATTGTGATAGTGTGACTCGAAATCAAATAGTGCATGTCGCACGTACACTTGTGCCCTAGAGACAATTTCACTCTCTTCCAAATTATCATCATCCCAGCAAAGAACAAAAATCAAAGATAGTTTGTTAGTGGATTTCTGGACTCCACTAAGCCATAACAACTAGATGTCTTATTCAGGGAATCACCCTATATTACTTTAAACTTGCCACAATAAGCATCAAACACTAGTCTATTTTCTTTTTGATTATCGGGTGTCCTGGCCGAACTTGCACACACTACGACTAATCCCTGGGACTCTGAATAACAATCAGGTGAACCCTCAGTGGCCCCGAGTAAAATGGCACCCGTAAAATCAAACCCCAGACCTAATACTTCATGAGACACCATTGGGGGGGAAACATTGTAGAGCTTATCACCCTATATTACTTTAAAATTGCCACATCAAGAATCAAACACTGTAGAGTCTAAATTCCTCGATGTCACTCTTTTTTTTTTTTGAATTTTCCATATTTTGTGCAACCCCATTAGTATGGGTGTAATTAGGTCGCTTTGGTTCGGTTTAGTGGTCAAACCAAGACCGAATCGAATTACAAAGGATTAAACCAAAACTAAATCAAACCGAAATAAAAAACGTATATAAAATCAAAAACAAATCCGAATTACTGCTGACCACAACCAAAAAATCATATCAAAATAAAGACCTAAACATTGGTTTTTTCCGTTTTGGTTTGACAAAATTCCGCACACACACGTATATGGATTGGTCTAGTTCGGTTTCGATTTGTTTCGACTTAATCAAAGCCTTAACCATAAATCGAACCAAACTAGTTCGGTTTCGGCTTGTGGGTTAAGAAGTTCGGTTCTCAATTCGGTTCAATTTGGTTTTGGGTTAACCTTCACCAATGTCAGTTTAGCCTTGAGTTGACGTCAACTCGAACCAAACCGAACCGAGTTCACCCCTAATTGACATCCCTACCCATCCATTAGTGTAGAAAGGAAAAAGATTCAAAGTATTTTACATGTTTTTGTTTCTCCTTTTTCCAACCCACAACACATCCACAACAGGAAAAGATTTCCTTCTCCAACGAATCATCTATAAGCTTCTCATCATCAATCCTAACCACCTGATTTGTAAAATTCTCATTTTGTTTTTTTAATGTAGTCCTGTGTAACAACAGAACATCAAACAACACTAGATATACATAGGGGTATCAAAGAGATATATACTAAGTTGGAAATGGACGGCTACAGTGTACGGAGTGTAGTGAGGCCCAATGCAGATGCGGTAACAGCTAATATCAACGTGCGCACGGGCGGCCCAATTATTAAAACGGTTGGTTTTCCTTTCTTCACACGAACCGCGTGGGGTCTGGCCGGCTTGTCCAAGGGGACCATCGTCCGCACGTGAACCCCTGACCCTCCTGTCTCAGACATGTCTCTCTTACACGTGCGGCTTTGCTCCCTTTCCTCTACCAAGTCCACGACACCAATCGTCGTCATCAACAAGCTCTTAAGCTTTCACTTGGGACTTATAATCCTATAGATTTAGCCACGTGGCGTGCCGCGACTGATGGCTAAGGAAATATCTAAGTGAAGCTGATTAAAGAGTGAACTAACAACCACTAACAGTTTCGACACTTAAAACGAAACGCAACACATGGGAAAGGAAACAGTGGGATTCATGGAGTGGTCCTTTTGAGAACGACTTCCTTTTTAGAGAGAGGGAGAGTGGCAGCTTTTGTTAAAGCAATGGTGGTTTTGGCGATCCCGAGGAGTGCCGTCATGATCGATCAAAGGAACAGAAACAAATTACCAGTCCCCTCCTTTTTCCTGACAAAAGACTTGAGTGGATAGGCATATGCATGTTTTTCTCTCCTCTCTCCTCTCTCCTCTCTCCTCTCTCTAGAGAGAACACACAGCCTCTTATGTTTCTATCCGTCACGCGAGGGACTGGACTTATCACGTGCAGGGCATCCCTGTGATGCATCCTTTTTTTCTGTCCCATCTTTATTACTCTTGACTCAGATCCTGAAGAAGGCCGGCCCCCACTACCCCAAGAGAAAAGGAAATCCCATGGAATCTGACAACATCAGTGTCTCCACTACTTTGATGCTTTCCCCATCAGGGTACAGCATCCTCTCAAAACAATTTAAGAAGTCTCCCCTTCCTAGTGTCTATAAATGCAAAGCATCACACCTACAGAATGGGACTTATACTGCACGTTTGCCACCATCCCCTCCATATCCAAGTGTGTTCAAATGGGCCGCACATGCTGGACCAGCACGATCACGATCGTGCCATGTCTAATTCCGGGACCCCCAAGTCAAGCATGACACGAAACACTATTATTATCAAGCCGTGCCGGAACATGCTCGTGCTTTAGCCTTTAATATGACCAAAATCCAATTGTGTCCATGCCCAATCATGTCGTGCCGTGGGCCATGAACCCAGGTACAGCATTATAAAGCCTATCGTGTTGTGCTGTGCTTGGGCACGAACCAAATCAGGCCCCTATATATACTGTTTTATTTTTAACAAAATAATACAGTTTTATGGGCCCATAAACTAAATTAACATGGATCTGGGCAGGCCCCCTACGTTCCTAAGCTGGGTCAGATGGGGGAGCCCATTCATTATGTTCAACTACATGCCTACACATTTTATGTGGGAATATCGATCGTCAATCTTTTAGGCTGCGTATGGCCCAGCTTGTGCTTAAGGACAAGCACTCATTGGTAAAGTTGCTCAATGGGAGCACTTATCCACAGCAACAATAAACTGCTTATTTGCAGAAAATAACATTTGGTAAATACATTTATTTAAGTGCTTATGAAAGTTTAGGGGTAAAATGGGTATTATAAAAATACTATTAAAGTTTTCTCAACATTTATTTAAGTGCTTGTGTAAGTTTAGGGGTAAAATAGGTATTTTAAAAATATTACTAAATTTGTGAAATAGCCTAACGCATAAGAGCTTGGGAAAAGCCTTCCTCTACTGCTTATGGGTAAGCACTTACCCATAAGCCCTACCAAACACATGTAATTTTAAAAAAGTGCTTATGTAAGTTATAAGGTGCAATAAGTACTTATAGAAGCCGCTCCAAACACAGCCTTAGTACGATAACTTTATTCGTTGGATAAACACAATAAGACTAAATAAAAATCCAAATCCAATGCGACTACAAGGCTAGACTTGACATGTTAAAGATTCAAATCAGGCCC
Organism: Pachysandra terminalis; assembly: GCA_031762675.1. NCBI lineage: Eukaryota > Viridiplantae > Streptophyta > Magnoliopsida > Buxales > Buxaceae > Pachysandra > Pachysandra terminalis. Next base: position 9,824 of record JAUPMG010006801.1, on the reverse strand, counting down.
AGATACAGGACCAACAGATCCTTAAAATGGCCCTGCAAGCGGAACTGAAACCCATCCCATAATGCGGAACTGAACCGCATAGCCCACAGGACCAGCACCAACACTTTTTTTTTTCAGAATGATCTTTCTTACAGATCCTTAACATTCATCCTCGATAAACATATTTGCATATTTCTGTAACAAGAAATAGACTGTTAACCACTATCAGGAGTTGAGATTTTCTCTTATTCTTTCAGTCCTTTACCAGAAAAAATTACTGAATGCCTGTAGAATAACATAATTAGTGTCTGGATATTTGTTACCCGTTTGATCGGAGTGTATTCGACCTTGAACATCTACAAACTGTCACAGATCCCCTTGCCAATATAATATCAATATATTTATATTATTTATAATAACTTATGATTTAACATTTCAAAATATTCACATTCTTATTACTCAATAGTATTTTTATTCAATATACAACAATACATTAATATAAAAAAAACTTAATATATCCCAAGTCCCTGAATCCTATTTTTTGATCTTTGCCGAATCGAACACATGATTTCCGTGGTAAATTCTAGCACTTGCACTTGTACCTATGCATCATAGGCCACCATTCATCCGAATGTCTACACAAGATAGGAACTCCACCAGGTTAGCTCAACTGGCAAGCTCTTCAGCTCAAGAACTGGAAGTCCCAGGTTCGAGTCCCCAGGCTTACCTGATATATGGTTCTTGTGGGTAGGGTCATGTATCTAGGGTTTACCCTGTCCCCACTAAGTGGGGGTTGGGGGATTCCACGTCACCCAAAAAAAAAAAGATAGGAATTCCGCCAAGGTACCAATAAACTTGACTGAAGCAGAAGTGATTACGTGTGTATCCAAACTATAAGGACAACATAGTCAAATATATTAAGGATTGGGTAGTAGACATATCAACCACCAAACGTAATTATGGAGACAGAAGAAAGTCTTCCCTGCTAGGGAACTGTTGGAGAAGGTGAACATATGTCTATGAGGAACTACACTCTTCCTGTTATTGTTAAATGTTGAGGTGAATGCGTGGAAAGGCTAGGAAAGATAAGAAACAAACATCTCTTGAAGTGTAGTAGTAGTCCCACTAGGAAATGAAGGAAAGAAAACTGTGGTTGAGATGGTATCATGGTAATACTACGGATTCAAATTTCAGATCACAAACCCCTTAACAAGTCTGTTTTTCCAGATAGTATTCAAATCATACTCGGATCGTGATCTGATTCATTGATAGCCCTAGGCTGCACAACATTGTCCTACCACTCATAGGAAACACTTTTGATGCATCACATGGAAGCCAATGTCTTATGAGTGTGTGTGTGTGTGAGTGTGTGTGTGAGTGTACACGCATTTGCATGTGTGCATGTGTTATAAAGTACAATTAAGAAAATTCAAAACCATAAACATGATTTCCAAGTAACCCATATATTTATACACAATTTAATTAAAGCTTCATCACATATCCTATGTCAATAGTGTCAATCTGGATTATTAAAGGGCTGGGATTTGAGTGATTAAAACCGAATCAACAGGATTCTTTTGTAACAGCCCATTTATATATCACCAGAAAGAAAATTTCCACACTCAAGTAGTTGAATTTCTTGAACACTAGACATACTAACAGAATTACAATATCCAATTTCAGGAATAAGCATTAACATCCTTTTGGTTGATATGGTATGGTTTGTATGTGATATGATATCGCCTTACATAGATGATGAAAACAAAACCCACAACACCCTCTCGTGGACAATTAAAAAATAGACTGTAGGAATAGTAATAGATGCGGCATTGTGTTGTGTGTAAAAAGAAAAAAAGATGAAAATGATTTTGTATAAGATGGTAAAAACAGGACATAATTTCTTATTGTAAGTACAACACACATGAAATAACAGCCTAAATATCTCAGTTTTGTACTATTTTTTTTTTTTTTGATCAATAACAAAGATGGTATAAATAATGATGAAGAAAAGAGAACATACATGGGGAAAAGAACAAGCAAACAACACAAAGAAACTACAGCAAAAAGAAAAGGAAAGGAGATTCCCCAAGGTAGGGAACCAAAACAAAAACAGATCTCTAAATTCTGGAAGCACACAGAGCCAAGCAGCTACCAAACCCAAGATATAGTCAATCAAGGACCTAGTACTCATCCGTCTGTCCACAAATATTCGCCAGTTTCGCTTTCCCCATATCCCCCAAATAATGGCGAAAAACACAACACAGTTTTGTAATAACTTGTGAAGTTCTGTGCTATCATTTCTCCTTCTCCCTCTTTTATCCTTTAATGTAGGGTTGCTAACAGCAAGAGTTGGAACCAAAACTTATGCTATATATAAACCTTTAGAAATTTTAATCCATCATGGATTCTGAACCTCCACACAATAAACCTAGTTTTGTTTCCAATATGAACTTGAGTGCATCACCCCACTCTGTTTAGACTTAGTTCCTCTTTCTCCAATGGATCTAAATCTGACCCTTAGACATAACCACAGCCTGTAACTGTTATTAGACCACCAAATTTCCAACACGACTTCAGTATTTTCGATTTCAGTTCGAGTTCTCATTATTTTGATATAGTTTGCAATTGTTTTAACAAGAATCGAATCCGGTTACGAACATTCAACAGTAAGCAACTGATCAAATAGAACGCAATGCAGATTAACAGATCTTGCAGAGATTCAACAAAAAAAGTAACGAAATAAAACCGAACAAAATCCATCGAACTGTACAGATTGAACAGTAAACGTTACAAATGACAATTGACAATAGATCAAAAAAATTAGGGATTCAAATAGATAAGAATCGAATGTAACGTCACAAGAAGTATGAAGAGAAGAGCGAAGGAGATCTTGCCTTGGTCAAAGGAGGTGTGTGTAACTGAACAGCAAGAGGAACCCTAGCTTGCTCAGGCTCTTAAGACATTGTTGATTACGATATGAAGTAGCTTTGATCCTCAAAACTGAAGTACAGTTGAAGAGATTGTTCGAGCGAAAATTAGGAGGGAAGGAAGGGTTTTGTGGCGGAAAAATATATTGAAATGTTTTTTTTTTTGGTGGAACAATATATACAAGGTTGAAGCCACGGTAGAAAAAACCCTGTAACCATTGTACGTCAGGATCAGATCAAGTAAACGATAGCAGCCATCCGATCAATGTACTTTTTTGGGGGTCAAATGCTTTTTCAATTATTCGAAATGATTGGATTAAAAATGAACGGTAGAATTCATCTATATACCCTTTCCTGAATCTGCCCAATCCGTTCAAATGATCGAAACCAATGGGATGGTTCAGATTATCTCATCAAAATGAGATGCCCTCCTAACCGATGGATGCTTGTGAAGGCATACCATTCCTACAAATACAACTCACCTCAATTTACGTGGTTTAGCAATATGTTTAATCCAGGTCACCTCATAAGAAGTATTTTCGACTATTTAAAAATACATAGAATACAATGAACACCTCAATCAAATAAGGATGAAACAGATAATAAAAACGAATAAATGAGACAGAAAGATGGAAGGAAAGAGATGTTTTCTTCGGATACAAGAGGTCTCAAGCATACTAGAAAATACAATCTTCCATCTCTTCTTTCTATTCCTTCTATAGTGTTATGTATTTCCTTCCTCCCTTTTCTCTGATCCTTCCAGATATTTTAGATCATTTCAAAAGATCCGATATCTTTATTTTGTTCTGAACCAGACCTTTTATAACTTATTTATACTTTGTCTCCAAATAGACTTAACCTGTAAGAAAACTTAGGCTTTTAAGTATACTTAACCTGTAAGAAGACTTAAGCTTCAAGTAGACTTAGCCTAAAAGGAATGAAGAAGATGAGTCAAAAAAATATCTAATGCATATAGATAACTCAAAAAGGTTAGGTCGGACCGAGTCAGGTCGGGTCAAATCAAGGCGAGTGACCCATTATACCTATAATCCATAGGTTAAACACGTGGCACGTGACAATTAATTAAGTCACTGGATTATCAATATCTCAATCAAATTACAAAAGTAATCGTTACTAAAAAAATAAAAATTACACTTTCACCACTGAGGTTTGTACCACTTACACTTGGACCCCCTGAGATTTTTGAAACTACATTAATATCCTTTATATGAAACCTCAAGGGATCATGGATTGATTTACCTCTAATAAAATATAAAATTACTCCTCTTAAATCCACAACCCACCACCACCACCGGTGGGGTGGTGGTGGTGGTGGTTATGGTCGGTGGGATGGTGAATGATAATGGTAGGGGTAGAGATGGTGGTTTTGAGAAGAGTAATTTTATATTTTATTAGGAGTAAATCAGTCCATAACTCCTAGAGGTTTTAGATAAAGGAGGTCAATGTAGTTTCAAAAACCTAAAGGGATCTAAGTGCAAGTGGTACAAATCCCAAGGGGTGAAAGTATAATTTTCCCAAAAAATAAATATCTCTCAAGAAGCGTTTTTGTGTTTTCAGTAAATTCATAACTGATGCAATGATATTTTTGTCATTTAATTCAAACATCAAATTTAAGATCTCCGTTCCCCTAGCAAACTATCGCTGCAACTAGCATCACCCAATAATTTTTGTTATTTGGTTTTTTTGGAACGTTGAAAAACTCAAACCGTTAATGATACAACGGTTATTAACTACCTCCCGCCTCTTTCTTCTATATGCAATTAGAAGTTGTCTTCGCCCCCGCCCCTCTCTCTCTCTCTCTCTCTCTCTGGTTCTTGCCGTTGTAAGACGATCTTCAACTCCGCCATTTAATGGCGGATCCCGGGTCCATCGATCCTTATCAAGACCTTATTGACAGTCAGTTTGTGGAAGATGTTCTTCGATTATTTGGGGACTCCAATGCTGCCGATCTCAGTCTCGATACCCAACAAAACCAACTTCCTCCAAACTCCGGCAAGTCTTCGTCTCATCCTCCTACTACTACTTCGGTGATCCGTCAACCCGATAGCCAAATCATGGATCCTTGTGACCCGTTAAACGATCCGTTAATATGGAATATGTATCATGACTCCATTCTCCCTGCAGAAACCAGTACTCCCCAAGTAGATCAAGAACAACTTCCTGAATCAATGAACACAGGTTATGTGAATGCGATTCCTCTTGAGATTTGGCCACCACCGATCCTCCCTTTTAATTGCAGTTGTTGTCAAGTCCTCAGAGAAATAAACCACACCAAAGGTACGTCCCAGTCCCAATTCCAACAAGTAATTTTCACCAAGTACAGAGTCTACACTCGACCGATTTTGATTATTTTTGTTTGTTTGGTTAGTAGATACTCAGACTACAAAGCTTGAGATTCATGGAAGAGTTGGTATAATCTGCCATGCAATTCTCCAGATTACTACGCAAGGTGGTGGTGTCGATCCGCTTTCGGTACCAAACAAAGAGCATCGTATGATCGAGTAAGGTTTCGTAATCTTTTCATCGTTGGATTCACATTTCAGTCCTCCAAAAAATATTAGTTTCTTCTTGTTTAAAGACTTTGATGGGGTGCGTGTGCCCAGCTTCTGCAACCAAAGCATGGAGAGTGTGAAACAGTTTCTTGTGCAGTACTGCCAAGAGCGTAAAAAAGCAGGGTATGTAATGTTGCAAGATCCCCTCTCCATCTTCTATGGTGCTCTATGCGCAGGATTGATTTGGGAGGAAGAAAATGCCAACCCAGATGAGTTTGCTCAACAACCTCAAACTGATTCAGGCAAGTATATTAGTGTGTATCCCTAATCCCTAAATCATAGGTGTGTATGCTTATTCCTTTTTTTTTTTCCCTTTATTTGTCACTTATTCGTAAAGGGCATAACCGTAATTTTATGGAAAATAATGTTCCATCTTTTTCTCTGGTTGACGTGGAACCCCAATTCCACATAGGGCACAGGATAAACTTCGGATACATGAAACCCACCTACAATGACTATATACCAGGCAAGTCTGAGGATTCGAACCTGAGACCTCCGATTCCTGAGCTAGAGAGAGCCTGACACGAGGGGGTTTTTGATTTCATAAACTCAAACCAGACTAATATAAAAGTGAAGTGGAACTCCTCTCCTACATAGTGGGGAAGGTATAAACCCGAATATAATGATCCCTCATTAGATAAGTCCGGGGGCTCGAACAAGGTAAACCCCAAGTACATGACCCCATCGACAAAGACTATATGTCAGGTAAGCCCAAAGACTCGAAACCTGAGACCTCCAGTACTTAAACTAGAGAGCCTGTCATGATTGAAATTTGATTTCTAGGGAAATTTGATTTCATAAACCCCCAATTTGTCATTAAAAGGATGTCTCAAGCGTTGTTAGCAAAACGATGTTTACAACGGCATTTTTTTAAAAAAATGCGTTTAATTGCCTAAACGTTTAAACCTTCGTTTAAAACGTTTTGTAAGCAAAAAAACACATTTTTACGTTTGAAAGAAACACGTTTAAAAAAGTCAGTGTTTAAAGTTGACCAAACAAAAAAAGTTGTCCGTTTGAAGTTCAAATGACAAATACATGCTAGCCGACAACTTTATTTTTGTGTTAAAGAGTTTTTTAATAAGTTCCAACAAAAAAAGTTTATTGTTTAATTATTAATACTTATATATATATTGATGTTTTTTTGAACCCGTTTTTTCGAACAAGATAAGTATTAAACACAAATTATTTATTAAACATATTTTTACGTTTCCATTTATTTGACCACTTTTTTTAATGCGATTTTTAAAATTAAAATCATATTAAACACGTATTTTTTCCCGTTCCATTTTTTTGACGTTTCAAGTTTTGCTAACAATGGTCTCAAGCCAGCCATTTTTTGACGTTTCAAGTTTTGCTAACAATGGTCTCAAGCCAGCCAGAGACTAATACTAAAGTGAATGGATTTTTCTTTTTTCTTCCTCTTTTCAATTTTTTTTTTTTTCCAAATTATTACAGGGGCATGTGAGATGATCGAAGCTGAAGCAGAAAGTGAGGCAGTTAGACTACCAAAGAGCAGCATAGCAGCCCAGGTGATCAATACTTCACTGTTCTTTGTTAATGCCTTCTTCACATATAGAACCACCAACATTATGGAACTCTCTTTTGAGAAAAAAAAAAAGGAAAAAAGAAAAAAAATATGGTTCACCAGGAGATTATAACAAAGCCATATCTAATGGGAATTTCATAACAGCAACTTTCTTTTTTCCTATTTTTTTTATTTTTTATTTTCTTGGGTAATATGCAGAGGGAGAGAACAGGGAAAATGACACTTCAGGACTTGGGAAGCTATTTTCCTCTACCCATAGAAATGGCTGCAAGAGAACTAAGTATATGCCCCACAGTTCTGAAGAAGATATGCAGAAAGCATGGAATGCCAAGATGGCCACACAGGAAGGTCTCTCTTTTCTTATGTGTGTTTGTCATCTTTACTTGTGTAGTAGAACAAGGTCATGTCTTTCTTTCTTATACGTTCTTGCTATCTTTATTTTAGTGAAACAGATAAAAAGCTTGGACAGGAGAATATCAAACCTGCAACAAAGTTTGACTGCCCTGGACGGAGAAGGAAGCGAAGAGATCCGAGCTAAGATCGAAGAGCTTCAACTACGACGTGCTCGTCTCTGTGCCGGTGAAATCAGCTGATGTTGGTTCGGGGGACCTTGGGAGTTGATTCTTGTGCATCTCTTGCAACCATTTGAATCAATCAAAACGCCTAGGAAAGTCTAGGCGATAGACCTGCCTAGGCGACAATTTTTAAGATGAAAGCAAAAAACCATAGCAACACAGGCTAATTAATTTAATAATTTCATACAAATAGCATCATAGCAATTAGAAAACAGAATTAGGCGACCCGGCAGTCGCCTAGGCACACTCAACCTAGGAAACCCTCACCTGAGCCCTAATAAAACCGCCTTGTCACCTAGGCGGTCGCCTTTAATAACATTGCTTGGCATCTAGGAAACCACCTAGAAACTAGTCGAGCACCTAACATTGGGCCCCTAGTAGCCTAAGTTCCCAGAGAACACCGCTAAGACCCATCTTGAAGGTTCCTTTCAAACATATTCAATTGCCTTGTCTTCAATATCCATTAGAGTGTCGAATGGAAGCGTCGGAGAAAGTGTCAGAGATGCGTCCCGAAGGGTACCAATCGTCGGCTGGAGGTTTCTCATTGTATAGGGATGCTCTTTTGCAGAACTAAGGTGAGGGTAAATGGATTTCAGCGAAGAAGAAAGTCGGGAGTCGTAACAAAAAGCCATCAGTGGCTCGTGAAGTTACTCAAATCCAGAGGAAAATCTTCGAGGTTGAAGGTTTCTCGAATGGGCGGTTTCAATCTATGCAAATCACGAAGAAAGGAAGAGGTTGGAGTTGTTCTCTTTTTGTTTAGTGGTGAAGGTATTTTGTGGTTCAGGAAAATGCTAACCAATGCCAGTGAAGCTAGTAATAGAGGAGCTTGGCTGGGTTCTTTTCGGTTGGGACAGGCAATGGGGGTAGCAAAGCTAAACATAAACAAGGGTGTAAGCTTTTTGAAAATCTCATCGGCCTTCAACAGCAGCAAAAGGAAAGCGTTATTCATTCCGAAATCTAATGGTGGTTTGGGTTGGTCCTATTACCTCTCTGCAATTGGGAGAGCGTCGGAGGAGGAATGGTTTAGGGGTAAGGGACTCTGGGATGAAGTGAAGGGTGATTACGCAGAGGGAAATTTGAAGGTGATACAACATTTCATTCTTTCCAATGGCACTGAAGGAGTTATGTCTAAGGGTGGTAGGGCCCCCATAGTGGAATGTAGCCAGTTGAACTCGTTGGAACTTCAGGATTGGAGGTTCCTGGTTTTATGTATGTCATCGGAGAATATGTGTCGGTCGAAGGTTTGTGGGGAGTTGGAATGTGAATTGGAGCAGGAAACGTTGTTTAAGTTAATTCGTTTCTCCTCCTCGGAGGCCGTCATCTTCGCTTCATCCAGCTCTATTGCCAAGAGTCTTCTAGCCTTGGGCTATTTGCCTAGATTGAGGGCTTTGAAGCTCTTGGAATGGAGGTTGGGATTCTAGTGTAGAGCAGTTCCTATTTGTGAGTCTGGTCTTTGGATTATCATTTTTGGGATCCCTCTTAATATTTATGTGGCAAATACGTTCCAATTATTTGGGGATGTGTGCAGTGGATTGCGAGGAATTGGAGTCCCTATTTATTATGGTGATTTTACTTGTGCAATTCTGTTACAGGTTGCCGAAATTAACGCCTGCCGGATTGCACGATCAATTGGCCTCGATATTGGGGGGTGGTTCACGATACCTACATCGAGGTTGTACCCCCTTCGTTATACCCAATAATTAAGAAAGTGCAGGTGGAGGTGTTTAGTGAACTTTTGGTGAAGAACTCTTCGGGTAAGGTGGGTCGGGTGAGAACCTAGATTCCTGTCTTTTAATTCAAATCGAGGACTCTAGCAAGAACTCAATTATGGGTGGCAGTCCCGATACTTTTATTGACGGAGGACTCTAGCAAGAACTCATTTATGGGTTACAGTCCTGATACTTTTATTGTCGGTTCAATTACGCATTCTAGTGATTGTGAGGAAGCGTTCAACTCTCCCCTATCAGTTGGCAGTCCCATCTCGTCGGATGTTAGGGGAGACTCCCCATAAGTCACATGTCGAGGCTGAGCTCTTTCCCCTAAGTGACAAATGTAGGGGTGGGGGCTATTGGGACTTCATCGATTGAGATGTTTGGGGATCAGACAAGCTTCAGGGTATTGGGTATTGGGTCCATTCTTGGCCCAAGTTCGGGTATGTCCATCTGTTCCCAGGCCCTCGGTAGGTCTGTAGATCCTTGGGCAGAAGTTTTAAAAAGGGGCTCAG
>JAUPMG010006790.1:0-15855 GCA_031762675.1 Pachysandra terminalis | reverse complement strand
AAGGGTCGTACTCAGACCATAGTTTTTGGAAATTTCTAGGGTTTCGTGCCTTCAAACCACAAACACACTTTTCTATTCAAACGTAATGTCCATAACATCAATTCATCACAATTAACATACTACATCTCAAATCTAACATCTAATCATGGGTTCACATATTAGATCTAGAAATAATCACAAGATCATCACCCGGCTTCATATCATCATCACACAAAGGTTTAAAGGATTTAAATCGATCTAAAAACATACTTCATCTTACATCTCATGCAAAATAAAGGAAATCTAGATGCTCATCCTAAATAGGCTTATCCTATCCTATGAAAGCAACTATCGTAGAAACCATGGAAATCACCTACCTCTTCTTCTAGGATTACTATTTCTGCAAATGTCTCAAGCCCGATGATGCACCAAGCTTCTTCTATCCTTCTTCTTCCTTAGCCTATTTTCTTTCTTCTCTCTTTATTCTTTCTCCTTCTCTCCTTCTTTCTCTTCTCCTCTTCAGCCAAAACTAGAAAATCTCTTTCCCTCCCTTTCCTCTCCTTTGATCGTACAAGCCAAGTGGAAAGGTTCCCTCTTCCCCACGAACCTATTTGGAAGGAACTTTCCCTTTATCCTAATGTGTTGAATTCAAATTGAAGTGAAAGGACTAAAATAACCTTACCTCCACTTCATGGGCCAAACAACCAGCCCATGTTCGATCCCTTCATACGTTGGGGACCAAGCCCAATTCTCCTGAAATCCATACAATCTCATAAGTTCCCTAATATTTTACCTTAATTGCAAAGTAATCCTAATCAACTGATTCCCTTACCATTAAATCCTATGGTTTATTGGGATTATTAAATAGGATTAAATCACTCAATTATAATTTAGGGTCAAGCTCACTACAGTCAAGAATAATAGCATTAGTCGGCGAAAAGAATACGAGGCTGCGACATTAATATAAAGAAAGGTACTACGCTACTACAATGACTCTCTACATTATGCAAGTTATGATAGTACTGTCAAACATGCGTATAGAGAGACCAATCTGGTTACTGACTTTCTTGCATCCTATGCTGCTGACTTTGATGTTCTACAATCACTTAATGTTAATGATCTCCTTGATCAGCTTAACCAGATCCTATCTAAAGATCTGAAAGGTACTATGTACCAATGTGTTGTGCATTTGGTGCTAATTGGGCTTCTACTGAGTGATATGCCTTGGCTTCCTTGGTGTGTTGTTGATGCTCCTCTAGGGTTCTATTTTTGCATTGTGGCCTATTGGTGTGGGTTTGGTGCTGTCTTGAGTCACTGCTCATTGATTATGTTGGATCTAAACTGTTGTGTTTCATTGTGAAGTCTTGCTCTTGATTCCTGGTTGCAGTTGTCTTGCCCTTGGGTAGTTAGTTACATTATGTAACTTGTTCTTTTTGTGGGAGATGTCGTACTTTATGTACTTTGTTTCTCCCTTTGTATTTGATGCCTATTATAGGCATGTTTGGCCATCCTTTTGGGTTCTTGGCCTTCTTTGTACATTCCTTTCCCCCTTTCTATTGATACTACTCACCTTTCAAAAAAAAAGTTATGAAGTGACTGCCACATCGGTAGTAATCACTCAACAAAGCTGACATGAATACAAAATTCTTAATCCTCTCTATGAACAAAGGATATCTATATACTATCATAAGATTATGTTCACCAACGATGAGTCTCGGTGAATACATACCTCGACGACGGGATGTCGGACCTCTTACGACGAGATGCATCTCTATACCTCCACGGAACGATGCTAGATCCCTTATGGCCTGATGTCGGATCCCTTACGGCAGGATGCCGGATCCCATACGACAGGATGCCGAATCCCTAACGACAGGATGCCGGACCCTTCATGGCAAGATGCTGGATCCCTTACTGTACAATGTTGGATCCCTTACGGCAGGATGCTGGATCCCTCACGACAGGATGCCGGATCCCTTACTACACGATGACGATACCTTCACGACGTGATGCCAGACCCCTTACGACAGGATGCCGATAAAGAGATGTGTGTCACATCACCAAAGAGATGTGTCTCGGTGAATATGTCGATATGCTTTTGCATCTAAATGGAGAGACAGGCTTGGATGATGTAAGATGGCAACATTGATATGCTTTTGCATCTAAAGGGAGAGAAAGCCCTGAATGGTGTAAGATTTCGTTACTCCATGGTGGGAGGCCGGAGCCCTTATGGCGGGATGCCGATAATCCATGGAGGGATGGTGATAAAGTGATGAGTCTCAAGTTCACCAAAGAGATGCGTCTCGGAGATTACATCGATATGATTTGCATCTGAAGGAGGAGACAGCCCAAGATGATGTAAGATGTTGACATCGATATGCTTTTGCATCTAAAGGGAGAGACAGACCTAGACGGTGTAAGACATCAATACTCCACGGCGGGATGCCTGACCCCCTACGGCGGGATGCCAATACTCCACTGCGGGATACCGAACCCCCTACGACAGGATACTGACAAAGAGATGAGTCTCTATACTCCTTGGTGGGATATTGCAATGACCTAAATTCACTAAGAGAATACCCACATTTAATGATTTGAATTTTTCTGGATTTAAGGGTATTTTTCCGCATTTATTTAATATATATATATATATATATATATGTATTATTATAAATGCTAATTGGATTAATATGTATTACTATTTATTAGTTGGGGTTGTTTTGATATTATAAATAGTATTGGGTGTTGATTTGAAGAGAATCAAATCAAACCAGTGTTTCTATTTTGAACGCACGACCAAAAGGGCATGTGCTTATCGTTTTGGCAATATAGCCGTGTGTTTTGGTAGTAGGATTAAAGGAGAATTAGGGTTTCATTCTCTTCCTATTGTTTTGGGTTTTCTAGATATGAGCTCTTGTGGGTGGCTAGAGAAGATAAGAGAAAAAGAAGAGGGCGTTTTTGTGGAAGACATTGAAGCTGAAGCACGTGGACGAGTTGGTTGTTGCAGCCCTTATTCTCAAGACGAAGAGCATTCCTGAGAGTGCTAAGAGACTCTAATCGATTCAGGTAAGTTGCGTTGGGGTGATCATAGTCTTTGATTGAGATCGATCCACTTATTTTGAATATAATGAATACATGATTTCAACGAGTGATTGAATGATTAAATCGTTGTTTGAATGTGTTTTGAATGTTCTAATCATGCTTAATGATGTTTTCGGAGGTTTAGAAGTGTTTACATTTGGTTTTGAATGTATTAGATTGCCTAAGTTTTGATTTCAACACTCATAGAAAAACCCAGAATCGCGCAGATCGGCAGCCTTCGGTCCACCGATGCCTCTGTCGAAGACCACCCAGAAACACAGAGAGGTTCGGTCCATCAACACCTCCACTGACAGAGACTCTTTTATAGAACAATTTTGCTATTCGGCAGGCTTCGGTCCACCGACGCCTCTGCCGACCGACCAGTATTTGCACAGTGAATAGTGTTTACGTGTGGATGACTTAGATGGATGGTGTAGGGCTTCGGCCATTATTGTTGTTGGTTTCCGGAAGCAAGACATGGCCATGGTGTATTAATCTTGGGGTTCCGATGTTCTTGTGACCACCATTCTATCTTGGTTGATCCCTTGTAATTATGGACTTGTGGTAATCTGTGATTGTTGTGTTATTGTGATAATGATGGAAGTTGATAAACGTATGCAATCAGATTATCCGAGTGAACGGGAGCTCGGATAGTTTCTGCTGTAGGCCTTCACTTGATATCTACTTAATGCATTACATACTAGGTCGATATCGAATGGTAAGTATACCGAGATGTGGAAATCTAAAGAGAAACAACTGTTATGCCTCCAGACTGGGTTGACTATATACCTTGTGGGGTGAAAAGGCCCACAAAAACTAGGATAGGATGCTTGCGAGTGCCTATGCAGGTTCGCAACCCCTTGAGTATTGTTCACTCGAAAATTAGTCATATTGTATGGTAACCTTCGTGCCATGGGTTAGCGCTTGGAACGGAGAGGGGATTCCGGTAATTCCTTGGATACTTCCTAAAGTGGCCTTTTTCGTTGGAAGTGTGGTATGAGGTTTTCTTACCATTCGATATTGATCTTAGTTCATTACATTATTCATATCTATCATTGTTTGGGCATGTTGCTCATTGCATTCATTCTAGGTCATGTGAATGTGTTCTTATCATCTCATATCATCTCATAAGCTACTCATCTTGCATTTCCTTACGTTGGATTTATTATGGCATTAACCCTTGTGATTGATTCCATGAGAGAACGGGTAAACATTCGTTCACTTCTTACTGTCACATCCCAAACCCAAGGATTCACTTTAGAGTCCTTAATTGTCTGAAATATCACTCTCACTCTCTAAAAGAAGAGAGTGGCAGTAAGGATCTCACTATGACCTTGAACATCATAGGACATTCAAGAAGAAAACTTAGCGTCATACGATATATTACAACAGAATTTGATAAAACAACGGAAGATTATGAACAAAATAAGTTCTAGGTTGTAATCGAATTCCTCCAACTGATTGTAACCCAAAAAGGAAGAAATTACATTTCTAAATCCAAAAAGAAGTATTATGTTATTACATCACAAGTCATAATAAAACTCATCTTCATCATCTTGATTCTCCTCTTGCACCTCAATATCCAGAGGGTCTTCATCTAAAGGACCTGAAATATGGTTGCTAGAAAGCATGAACTATAAAAGCCAGTAAGCAAAAGCATTCAAAGAAATCAAAGATTGATATAGGGCCACAGCCACTAATCAAGGATAATCCAATAAAAATAAATAGAAGAAAATAGATTATAATATGAATGAATGAGGAAGAATCTTTGTTAAATGCATGTAGTGCTTCAGATATAGTTAGTGTACACCAAGGTGATCTAATCATTCAATCTAAGATGTTGTGCACTGTTATACCTATCAATATGACATTTCCCACATGATCGATTCGTCCTCTGAGCAAGATGTCTTATCGAACCACCCCCATAATTTGGGCCTTCTCAAGGATAGGATATTCTATGAGCGTAGACATTGTTTAAAGGGTTTTCAACCCAGAAGGTACAATCCCCCCACTTGATTTTTGATCATGGGTAATACTCCATGATTGCCTCAGGAAATCATGTCCATTAACAGTTAACAGATCTCTCTCTCTCTCTCTCTCTCTCTGAATATACATCCAAGCTTTCACAATATGAAATGCCTTGGGAAAAAGTGTCACAAACAAGGATGAGGATATTGGGGTAGCTAATCCCTCAATGCAGCCAGTCAAAAGCCTCACTCAATACAAAATGCATCATAACACTCATATCACTCATGAGTCCGATACAAGAACTTTGAGGTAGAAGGAATTACTCGTAGACCCTATCGAGGTCGAGAGTCAATGCAATGTAAGTGATGAGGTGCACATTGACTACGCAATCATCATTATCGTGTACAGAGTGTAATATCAAACCAAATATAATTCATTTCACCTTCATCATGTAATATTGTTCGTAGTTGCAATTAAATGGAATATATATCAAGACGCGAGATCGTAAAGAAGGAAGTATACTAACAGCTTAGTGCAGAACACAAATATTTATGAATTTGATCTAATCAATCAAAAAGAAGCATATGTGCAAAAGACCAAACCAAACTGACCACAACAATGATTCTTGGCGTACCGAAGGATTCTCAGCGTACTCCTCGGTGACAATCCCAGGGCCTCAAAAATCACAATAAGTTGCTCGGCGCACTGAGGGGGTCTCGACAAACTATCCAGGAACTTGAAAATCCCCAAAAATCATTGGCGTACTACTCGGCACACCAAGTAGGTCGTCGACAGCTCCTTAAGGTTTTTGGTAAACAGTTCGGCGCACCAAGATGGTCGCTGAACCGCGCATTAACCCAAAAACAAGGTTTTCTCTCCATACAAACTTCCTAGGTTCAATGAATCTCAAAACCAAACCTTCAATACACAATTTCGAGTAGAATATAATAACATTCAAGGAATTTAAACATAATTAGATACAAATCTCACAATGAAATCACTCTTCATTCAAAAGCATGAAGAAAAATATGGAGAATCCATGAAGAGATAGTCTATGAACTCCAAATTAAGTAAAGAAAAATTTGAATTGGTTGACTTACAAAAGAAATGAAAAAGTCTCCAATTTGATCCAAGCAAAAGCTTTAAATCTCCTCTTCTCCACAAGTTCTCTTCTAACCCGGCTTTCTTTGTTGCAAAGATATCTCTTCCATGCACAATCTAGGCCCTAGATCAAACCAGCCTAAGATCTCAACCATACAAGCGAAAACAAATGTGGGAGTTAATAGAACTCTCCACGCACTAAGTCTCAAAACAATCTAAGCCCTTGAATCAATAATAAAGCATCCAAGCCACACATCACAATTACAAAAGCAAAAAGCATCCAAGCCACTCATCAAAATTAAAATGGACCTGCTATGGTGTGTAACGCCCAATGAATATGGCAAACCACAACCAATCGTACGGCTGGATTAACCCCTTGGTTAACCCAAACACAAGAAATTTGAAAGCTATAAATATTCACTAAAATAAACTTGCATAATTAAAATTGTCAGGTTGTTACACTTACTGAGCATCATAGGCTCACGCAACGCTTTATGTTGTAGGATGGGAAGAGGAAGGTCCACTCTAGTCGGGGTTGCTGTGTTTGGACTTGACTTGTTGCTTTACCTGCTTTGCTTGCTATGCTTTTCATTTACTGCTTTTCACTCTAGATGGAGTCAAACTTGGTTTATGTAATTGATGTACTCTGAGGATCCTTTGGACGTCGTGGTAGTTGGGTTATGTTTAGTTTAGGCCCTGTTGAGGCTATGCACTGTTTATTTACTTTGGATTATACTTAGTTGTTTACTTCTGCACTGATCTATTTGAATGAAAGTACTTTATTACTTTTATTTGCATTATGTTGTGGTAGCAATCCGCAGTCTAGTTGTGGATCCCGAAGGTCTCACTTTGAGATCTGTGCAATTCCCGCATTGGGTTTCGTGCTACAGATCTGGGGCTTGGCAAATATCGATACATACCTCCATCTAGAATGAAACTAGAATGACATTGAAGGCAATGCATACCTCCGTCTAGAGTGAAGCTCGAATAACATTGAAGGCAATACATACGTCCATCTAGAGTGAAGCTCGATTGAAGGCAATATATACCTTCGTTTAGAGTGAAACAAAAATAACGTTGAAGGAAATACATAGCACCATCTAGAGTGAATATCGAATGACGTTGAAGGAAGTATATACCTCCGTCTAGAGTGAAGCTCGAATAATGTTGAAGGCCATATATACCGTCGTCTAGAGTGAAGCTCGAATGACGTTGAAGGAAAAACTACCTCCGTTTAAAGTGAAGCTCAAATCACATTAAAGGTAATACATACCTCCGTCTAGAGTGAAGCTCGAATGACATTGAAGGCAATACGACCTCCGCCTAGAGTGAATCTTGAATGACGTTGAAGGAAATATGACCTCCATCTATAATGAAGCTCAAGTGACATTGAAGGAAAAAACCTCCATCTAGAATGAAGCTCAAATGGCATTTAAGGCAATACTACCTCCTTCTAGAGTGAAGCTCAAATGATGTTGAAGGCAATACATACCCTTGTCTAGATTGAAGCTCGAATTATGTTAAAGGCAGTACTATCTCCCTTTAGATTGAAGCTCAAATGATGTTGAAGGAAATACTACCTCCGTCTAGAGTGAAGGTCGAATGATGTTGAAGGCAATATATACCTCCGTCTAGCTCGAACGATGCTGAAGGTGATACATAAAGAGATGTGTCTTTACATTCCATGGCGGGATGTCGATACTCCATGACAGAATGCTGACAAAGAGCTGCGTCTCTATACTCCACACTATGCCAATGCTCAAGGCAGTGATCAGAGCGTTGTGACAATGTTAGTCATACTATACCCTGACCAGGCCAATATCTTGAAGATAACCGTCGTGGTCATGGGAACTTAAATGTAGATATGAGAAATGGTATAAGAAAATATCCCAATGATAGACTGACACATGTCATGACTATGACTAACACGTAGCATGGTCCAATTGATATCCCCGGGTGAGACCCTCGGGAACGTCATGAATGAGAGCCTCAACCGGTTTGAGGAATGCAAATTTGAGACATGGATAAGAAGGAAAGGTAGTGCGCTACCACAATGGCTCTTGACATCGCTCGCGAAGCAACCAACACATTTATGATGATTACACAACAAAGCTAATATATACACATACTCCATGACGGGATGCTGACTAAGAGTTGCGTCTCTATACTCCACGACAGGATGCCAAAACCCCACAGCGGGATGTCGATACTCCACGATGGGATGCTGACTAAGAGATGCGTCTCTATTCTCCACGGCGGGATGACAGAACCCCACGGTGGGATGTCGATACTTCATAGCAAGATGCCTATAGTCACATAAGGGATGCGTCCTGATGAACACATATCTCTGTCTAGAGTGAACCTCGATGACGTAGAAGGTCATACATACCTCCATTTATAAAGAACCTCGAATAAGTAGAAGGTCAAACAGTCTCAAAAGTACTAAGGTTTGAAAACCTCGAAGGTACTAAGACTAAATGATTTCGAAAGTGCTAAGGTTAGACTACCTCGAAAGCATTAAGATTACACAGCCTCGATGGTGCCAAGACTAGACAGTCTTGACAGTGCCAAGGCTAAGCAACATTCACTATCGCTTGACAAATATTGTCACAAACCAAACCATAAATTCCCAATTTTTGAGATCTCTAATTTATTCATAACTCTCACTCCATATCTCTATGGGAGTGGATCACAATGGTCAAAACATAAGCGGAAAATTTAAAATAGTTCTAGTAAGATATAAGTAACTAATACTACCAAAATTGAAATTATTGAAGTCTAAGTAAATAAAAGTCTACTCCTAGACCATTACAATTATTCAACCAGAGTGCTCTACCCAATTCAGTCTCTCTCTACGTATCTAAGCTCCTGAACCTGAAATATAAATCACACACATAAACTAGAAGCTAGAATAAGTAAATCTTCGATGAAGTGTATTTGCTCATGCTCCAACATTATGAGAAACGTGTGACAAGTGTACGATATGTGTATGTGAGCAATATACGTGCCAGTGGTGAACAATGTGGTGGTTTAACAATAAATTCACACAATCCGTTGTTCTCTTCCATCCTTATTGAGTATATCTCAACAGTCAATATCTCTACAACTATATGCTTAGATCTATATGAAAATTAGGCCATGTGTTTCATACATAAGGCTCTTACACTAATATCAACAAAGACATGCAAATGCAAGTGAAATGCAAACGCTGTATGGAAGGTGAAATATCGTAAATTCTGATCCCAATCTCTATCCGGAGTGTCCCAGCAACCTGAATGCGCCCCAGGATGTTCCAGCAACCTGAAATCATCTCCCGTATGAACAGACAAAATGATAGGATTATTCTATGTGTACAACATTGTTTTAAGGGCTTTCAACCTAGGAGGTACAATCCCCTCACTTATTTTTATCACGGGCCCGCGGCCAAACCTTACACCCACGTGTCTATTCCTTTAGGAAATCTTACATATTCGCAATTCAACAGATAGGTATAACATGGTCTCACTGTCTCCCAAGCTTACACCAACATGCGGATCCTTGGGATAGTTCACCATCTTCCAAGCTTACACCAATGTGTGGATCCTTGGGTAACCATCATCCCTCAAGACTGTAGAGGCCTACCCTATGTGGGTTCACTCTTAGCTTGGGTACGATAACATGGGTCCTGTCATAGGACAGTAATAGCTATCAAGTCAAGTGTCTCGTGTGTTAGTCTAAACCCAAGGGTATCATATGGGGTATTAGACTAGGCTGTCTCAGCCGAAAGGTCCATATGCAATTATCCATATTCGATTTCATTTATTAATGCACCATACAATATGTCACAGACATATATTCAAATCATCAATCATATGGGTACAGTCCCATAGTTTACTCTACAAAGTACCTCAATATGCACATACGTCTAATAAGTCTACATTTATTATACAGCAGGGAAAACTGGCAACTATACTTTCATATGTAATGAGATAAATCCAGTTGAGCACACATGCTCCAAACTCCACATCAATCACTTTAGAACATGTAGACATAATCAATTTATCATAAACATAACTTTGAGGCACAATGATGTCTTAACCAATCATTCACTAATTAACTCACACAAGGAGTACCTTAGATAATGCATTTCCCATAATTTTGAAGGTTAAAGTTCCACAACCACTACAATTAGCATTCAAACACATGTATAAAGATGGTCTTGAGCTAATGGAAGTGTTTTGGGACCCTTCATACTTGATTTCCCAAAATATTCCATTGCTTGGCCAAGTCTCAAAAGATTAATTTTCGGGTTGAGGGGTTATATTTTGCATTACAAGTCTTTTGACCCCATAAATAGGCCAAACATGTGAGGTTGGTCGAGATACACGTGCTCACGCTTGAATCACCAACATCGGACCAAGGGGGGTTGTTCGGCAGGGTCCTCGGCGACCCTTAGGCCACTTCGGGGTATGGTCCGGATGAGTCTCGATTGACCAAAAGTCAACTTATATTTTCTACTAAAATTATGTTCAGTGACCTTTTAGGCTCGCCGGACAGGTCTCAGCGATCATTCCAGTGAGCCTGAAAGAGCTCTGAGATTCGATGGACTGTTTGGAGCGTCGAACAGGTCGCCGAAGCTCAGGAAAGGTCTAAAAGAACTGAAATTCCTTCGGGAGGTTGTTCACTCTCAGGAAGGTTCGATTATGCTTTATTTGTACATTTGATTGGTCTATAGTGGGGATTTGGGGTTTTCTCTCTATATTCTCCATCTTGAGTTTTGGTTTTCCACATATCAGGTCAAACATAGAGGTCAAGGGTTTAGGTCACCATCTAAAGTATGCAAATCAAATAAACATCCCAAGGAGAAGTTGGGCACTCAACAAATAACCTTTCTCCTAGGTTATAATGTTAAAACACAACCAAATCACAACTTTAAGGAGAGGATACTCAACTCGGGGCATTGCCGGAATGTGTTGGGGTTAATCCGTCGTGTCTCAGCGATCTCCGATGGTCTCCCATGTGCTCCAATTCTCCAAGAGAAGAGAAGAGAGGAAGAAGAAGAAGAAAAAGAAAACAAATGACCTAAGGCTTCTATTTATAGGTTTTACAGGTCTGATAGGGAGTAGGTTCAACAGTAGGGGCAAAACGGGGTTTCTGACTCTATATTTTTCAACTGGCCACCTAGGAAACTTTTGCTAGAGGGATTTTACTGGTGGGTATGAGGTGGAACTCTAGAGCTATTGAATATGATTTATTATCCTACCAAATTATTTTATTTTAAATTAATTACTAAGTTTACTGTTAACTAATCAGGCTGACTCCTAAAATAATCTAATTCCTAAATTAGTTTTAAGGTCTAAGGTTGATCCCAACGTGTTTTTTTTTAATTTCACGTGATTAAGGACTAGGTGAGCACTAATCTTGCCTGTTAGTGAGTTTATTTTACTGGATTTTAAATTAAACCTGCGTTCTAATCTTAATTAATTAGGGTGATTATTCAGGTTCTTACAAATATCTACTGATCACCAATGCCCATATCGAGGCATCATGAGCGTGACATACAGGGGACTCACCAGTCTCTTGTCATGTCATGAACTATATGCCGTGCCACGGTTTTCAGTGGAAAACATGTAATTCATCAATATGACTCGGGATTGGTTCACCTAAGAGACTGGGGTAATTAATGCATGTTACCTCAGGATAGGATTTTAACACTGTTAGAAACGGTTTAATGGAACTTAACTTTCGTTATCTTTCTCATACATACTATAAATAGTGGCTCACTTTCCTTGAAACAGATGATGGAAAAAGGAGGATAAAAAGGGAGACCGCTGTTGAAATTCCCAGACCTTGAACTATGTCTGACCTGATCCCTGTTTGGGTACATGGGCAACCTACAACAGTTCAGTCATAATCTCAATTAGAGCCATAGGGGTTGGAGAATCTCCAATGTCTTGACCCATTATTTCCCCTAATCTTACTCGACCCGTGTTAACGGTCACTTAGTCTTACTCTTTTGATTCTTCTAGAGACAAGATACAGTCACCTATTGATTTAGGTTCCCGTCGATCAGTAATTCTTCCGTTGGTAACTCCTTCATAAAACCACCCACTACAAAGGGGAATTAAGAACAATTCAAGAAGCAACGAGTTGAGGAGGTTAGAGTGCTGGCGTACCAACACCAGTACCAATCGGTTCAACCACATCAGACTGAGGCCAAAGCATGTTTCAAGTGTGGAAAAATGGGTCATCTTAAGATGAATTGTCTTCTACCATTAACATATTAATGGCCGAGACCTTAAGATTTTCTATCAAGACCTTTGTTTGCTCCATTACAGTTTGTGCCAAGGTCATATTATCCGCAAGTTCTCCAAGTCAAGCACCACCATTTCTGAGATAACTACCTCCACAGCAACTGCAAAATCAGCAAAGAGGACCAAGGCCTCCAGTTCCACAATATCAACAAGGTTCACAACTGCAACAGCAACAACAAGCATATCAACCACAACATGGTCAATTGCATGCCATTAACCAGCTTACTGACTTGGGAGAAGAGAAATTGTATGACCAGTAACTTCAAAGGGGAGTGTTGGAAGGTATCCTACCGATCTTCTCTACTTCATCTCATGTATTGTTCGATACTGGACCATCACTATCTTTTATATCTTGTACATTTATGCGTACCTTGGGTTTGGAAAGTATTGGACTAGATTATAATATTCTAGTGGAGAACCATGAAGGAGGTTCCATATCCTTGAGTAAGGTGTGTAATCCTTGTTCTATTGTTGTGAGAGAGACTACTATGCCTAATGATTTGATAGTCTTGGGCATGGAGGGATACGATGTGATCCTAGGTATAGATTGGTTGACTGTATATCGAGTGCAGATCTGCCATAGTAGGACAATCACATTCGTTATTCCTAGAAGACCGTTAGTGAAGATTTAGGGGCTTAAGTCAAACGTGTTTGATTAGCTTGCCATAGTTGAATTCGAGTCAATAGAAGGGAAAATAGGAGTTGAATCTATCCCTATAGTTTGTCAATTTGGGGATGTATTCCAAGACATACCCGAATTACCTCAATAACGAGACCGAATTTTCAATCGACTTATTTCCAAGTACTAAGTGTTACCTACTTATAGGATGGAACCTACTGAGTTGAAGGAACTCAAGATTCAATTGGATGAGTTACTCTAGTTGGGATTTATCTGACCTAGTTCATCACCTTGGGGAGCTCTAGTTCTATTTGTCAAGAAGAACGATGGATCCCTAAGGCTGTGTATTGATTACCGCCAATTGAATCGAGTCACTGTGAATAACAAATATCCTTTGCCAAGGATTGAAGATTTATTCAACCAACTGAAGGGGGCTAAGTATTTCTCTAAAATTGATCTAAGATCAGGTTATCACCAACTTAAAATCAAGGAGGAGGATATAAAAAGTCGGCTTTCAGGACTCATTATAAGCAAACAAAGCAAACATCAGAAATATAACTCTACACCAGCTGTTGCAACAAAAGACAAGACCTCCAACAAACAATTCCACAATCACATGAGTCTGTTGAACAAAGAAACTCAGTTTCAAACCCTTACGACAAATCTCGAACAAAGATGTATCTCACTTAGAACTTGTTACTGCTTTAAACAGTCCTGTTGAAAACCCAACACATCCACACAATACTAATAGTACAAACCCAAAGAACACATCAGCACCACTTCAATCAAATCTACCATCCTTCAACAAATATCAGAAATATAAACTTTTCACCAGCTGCTGCAACAAAAGACAGGACTTCCAACAACACAAATCCATCGTCACATGAGTCTGCTGAACAAAGAAACTCAATTTCAAACCCTTAAACCAGATCTCGAACAAAGATGCAGCTCACTTAGCACCTGTTACTACAATAAACAGTCCTGTTGAAAAACCAACACATCCTCATAGTGCAAACAGGACAAACCAAAGAACACATCAGCACCACTTCAATCAAATCTACCGTCCCTCAACAACTAGCCCTTCTCTTCCATCTGGTCCTTACTCATTCTAAAATACCTTGTTCTAGCTATATCCCTTCTCAGGATATCAGAAAGCTCAACTGGTAATCTATTCTCATTAGACCATCAAATGAGATTATTAAATGTTTGAGCATAGGAGGCTCACTTAGAACCTGTTACTACTTTAGATAGTCCTGTTGAAAAACCAACACATCCACACTGTGCCAACAGTACAAACCCAAAGAACACATTAGCACCACTTCAATCAAATCTGCCATCTCTCAATAAACATCAGAAATATAAACTCTTCACCAACTGCTGCAACAAAAGACGGGACCTCCAACAACACAAATCCACTGTCACATGAGTCTGTGAACAAAGAAACTCAGTTTCAAACCCTTAAACCAGATTTCAAACAAAGATGCAGCTCACTTAGCACCTGTTACTGCAATAAACAGTCCTGTGGAAAAACCAACACATCCTCACAGTGCCAATAGTAGAAACCAAGGAACAAATCAACACCACTTCAATAAAATCTACTATCCCTCAACAATTAACCCTTCTGTTCCATCTGGTCCTTACTCATTCTAAAATACATTGTTCTAGTTATATCAGAAAGCTCAACTAGTAATCTATTCTCATCAGACCATCGAGTGTGATTAAAATGTTTGAGCATAGGAGGCTCGCCAATCTGCAGTGGCATTTATCTTTCTATAAACATGTTTAATGCTCCATTTCATGTAAAAACAGATCATACTCTTAATGTATTCAACTATCAATGCATACCTCCAGGGGATACTTATCTCTTCATCAAGATAAGCTTTAACTAAAGCTGAATCTATGGCAATCTCAATTTGAGTGATACACAATTCCTTTGCAATCTTCATACCAATGCTCACAGCTTCCAATTCATGCATAACAACTGAATTAGTGGACTTTCAATAGCATAGGCCACAAGGCATTGACCCAATCTATCTCTTAGAATTCCTCCCGAACCACCTCTAGTTAAAGGATAGGAACCATCAGTATTTAGAATGATCGTACTATCATTAGGAGGCATCCACATCACAGGGATAGCTTGTTCCTGATGGAATTTGAAACTAACATCCTATTTAGAACTGATATCCCTGTTCTTTTCATTATCAAGTACCCTCAATCGGATGCACTGCATCTTTTGAGTCACTACATTGACAATTTTGTCAATAACAAACCTTTCCCCTTGAAACTCAGTCTGAAATATACGGGAGTTTCTTTCCCTTTATATTGAATATATGGCAGCATTGAGAGCCAATTTTTCGATGATAGCAGAACAATTATCTTCCTCAAACTTCTTGTTGCACCGACTGATCATCTCATTCCAAGCTTGAGGAGATCTTAGATTACAAAGGTTCACAATACACTTCCAAACCTTAGCTGTATATGTACACTGGAAAAACAAATGATCCTGTGATGTGGCTCTTCACTCCTTCTACACAAAACAAATATATTTCTTTGAATCACCCCAAATCTCTCACGTCTATCCATGGTTAATAATATATTGTTTACAGCAAGCCAACAAACAAGAGAATGCTTATTGATGCTGCCTTTAAACCATAGCAATTTGTGCCAAATCACGTCAGGATTAGAATGGCTCATTGTAACATGGTTGATTTAATATTGAATCTGCCATACAGATCTAGTAGCCAAATACATCTGTCTTTATTCCTGTTACTGTGAAGCTGCACCTCCCTAAGTCTGTCCCATATATTAGCAATA
>JAUPMG010006770.1:0-15855 GCA_031762675.1 Pachysandra terminalis | reverse complement strand
TATATATATTAAGTTTTTGTAGTTGAAAAATGGTTGATTTTTTCGATCCTATGACTAAAACACCTTTATCCTAACATGCTAAATATTACTTAGATAAAATTACAATATAAGATAAGGATATTAACCTAACATTATCCTACTTTACTCATAGATTATTAACTAAAAGATAAGTTCAAAAACTTAATTCTCCAACAATTAGAATTATCTCAAGAGAATACCACTGTTGACAAATATAACGACGTCTATAACCACCACTACATTCCATCCTCTACACCTCAAATTGAGAATCCATTAACACACCAAGCCGAATCTACTACTAAAAATCAGTTAATATCAAAATCTCAAGAAGAAGAAAATTTTATAACTACAATAGACAAATTTCTAGTTCAAAAATGGTATACACATATTACAATAGTTATTGATCAAGACTTTATCCTTGAAATAATAGCATTAATCAATTCTAATGCTGATCTAAATTGTATCAAAGAAGGATTAGTTCCTACTAAATACTTTGAAAAAACTACACAAAGACTTAATACTGCTTCTGGACAAAAGTTAAATATCTCTTTTGAATTATCAAAATCACAAATCTATAATCAAGGTATTTATATACCTTCTCCCTTCATCTTAGTTAAAACTTTATCCCAAGGTGGAATACTAGGCACACCATTTTTAACTTTCATACTGCCAAACGAAGAAATACTTACAGTATAGGCAGTTGTGTGCGGGATTCAATGACTCGTCTTGTCAATAACAATAAGTACAAATAAATTATGTCATTGAAAAGTCATAGGGAGTTGTGTTTGTCCATGGAGATTTGATATGGGCAGTGATTTGTCAAATCTAAATGTACAAACAAAAATACAATTGAATACATTTTGTTCACGGTTGATGGTTCATTATAAGTATAAATATGAATAGTGTTGGAGTTATTTGTTGTAATATTGAGAACTTATTTCACGTTTTCAAGGCAACATGAATAACCGATGGAATGGAAACATAAACAACCGAAGGAAGTTTAACAACATTGATCGGAGTAGGTTGGTGTTCCGATAAACACAACCACGAAGCCCATCGCGTGACCTTGTTAGGGAGTGGCGTCATGGGCATTCGCTCGGTGAAATGTTGGAAAAAGAATTACGTTACTACCGAAAACCAGTTCCCAAACGTAGGTCTCTACAATTTCACCTAGTAGTGATTGAAATATAAAACAAGCCTTGCCCTTGATGAAAAGTGAGAACAAGTGTATGAATCGGTGCTCCATAAGGTCATTTAAATTATATATGTTGAAGAAAGATTACGAACAAGTAGGCATGAGCGAACCTCCAACGTAGGAGATTAGCGATATTTTGGATGAATATCAAACAAAATTAGACCTCTCGGATGAGTCTACTCATCAGCAGCGAGAATGTGATTCTGATGACTCCAATTTCCAATCTCCTCCACCAAGGCACTAAATCCGACTAGATTCCTGTTTAGTATGCTGTTTATGCATCATTTGTATGAGTTAAATTATTGAGTTAGCTGAATGATCAGTTTCATGTTTTTACAGTATGCCTCTTATAAATTAAACACCGGATTTTTAGGTATGAAACCTTCAAAGTTCACTACAAAGCTTATTACAAATATATTAATAAAAATGAATTAAAAGTCGATTTATCAACCGAATCATTCTGACTGTTGTGATAATCGGATTAGTCAAACAACTAATAATGCATAGAAATCTTAAAACATGTCCATAAGTACAATAATCAATAAATACTATCATCCATTATACTTCATCCTCATCCTCTGTGGTGAAATTGTTCTCGTGGTCAAAGGATGTGGCATCTTCTCTCGACTCTTCCCCTTCATCATGTCAGCAACTGTCGGCATATCAGATCCACAATCACTTTAATTTCATTAATTTTAGTGTTGCAAACATAAAATCAAGGTAGTCATGCATTGGTTATATGAACATAGCTTCAGCATACGTGACCATAATTACTAAAAGCTCTTTTTCTATTACTTAGATGCTGTTGGAGTGGTAAAATTATTATGTTCTATATAATTTTAACATATGTAAATAATAAGGTTCTTTCTCGGTATGAAACCTTTGAAAGTTCACTACGAAGCTTATTACAAATACATTAATAAATTTGAATTAAAACTCGATTTATCAACCAAATAATTCCGACTGTTGTGATAATCGGATTAGTACAAAAACCAATAAGGAATATAGATCTTAAAACACGTCCATAAGTGCAATAACAAATAAATATTGTTACACATCATACTTCATCCTCTTCATCTGTGGTGAACTCGTTATCAATGTCAAAGGATGTTGCATCTTCTCTCGACCCTTCCTCTTCATGTGGTGAACTCGTTATCAATGTTAAAGGATGTTGCATCTTCTCTCGACCCTTCCTTTTCATCATGTCAGCAACTTTGAGCATATCAGATCCACCAATCTCTTAAAATTCAAAAAATTTAAAGCTGCAAACATAATAGGAAGTTAAAAATTCAATGGACATATTCTATGAATAAAGACTTTACATTCACTAATAACAAGGTACACAGGCTGTGAGGAAAAGAGAACAAAGATAGCTTCAGTATATGTCACAAGAATCAATAAAAGTTCTTTCTCTATTACTTAGATGCTATTGGATCATCAGGAGATGGAGAGGGAACTGAAGGAATTGGATCAATAGGATAAAGAAGAATCATCTGATTAGGTAAAAGATGGTCAAAATTGCATTTGGCCCACCACTTAGTGACAATTTGGCGACATAGCATAGGTGGTTCGTATGAGCAAGATTCTATCTCATCATTTTCAATTAATTCAAGTATTTTCTTTTTGAGTTCAGCTGCAGAGATATTAGGATTGGCAGAGATGATCTTCCTTTTGAGTTTCTGAACTGTGATAATTGGATCATCAGGAGATGGAGAGGGAACTAAGGGAATTGGATCTTTAGGATAAAGAAGAATCATCTGATCAGGTAAAAGATGGTCAAAATTGCATTTGGTCCACCACCTAGTGGCAATATGGCGACATAGCATAGGTGGTTCTTCTTTAGAGTCAATGACATATTGCTATGCACATACCCAGGGGGACTGAAAATTCTTTAATAAAGTGCATGAAAGGGGAAACAATTTCATTATTGATATCGGGATTGTTCATAAAATAGATATCATAGGATTCAAGGAGTGGTTCTAGGAGAATTTCTTGAACTGGGAAAAAATGTTTCCACTATAGGATAAACCAGGATGGAAAATTGGATGAAAATCCTGGACAGAAAAAGAAAAACCAGGAGTGATTGAAAGAAGGGTTTTGGCAAAGAAGGCAGTATTCCCAGGCCTTAATATATTTCCAATATGAATAGACAACTCTATTTTGATTGAGGTGAAAATATTTAAGGTTATTAACATCGCCCCATTGTTGGCGAGATATGATGTGCTTTATTTGGAATTTGGAATAGGAATAGTGATGGATGGCATTGGACTGCTCGAGTATGAAGTATTGTCCAAGGAGGAGGATTCTTTTTTAACCTATCATATAAAGGCTTAGAATCTATTGCAAGATTTTTATAAAATTGTAAAACATAATTTAGACTTCCTAAAAACCTTTGGAGTTGTTTTTTATCTTTAATTTCATCAGGAAATTTGTTAGCAAACTCAAGTGCTCTTTCTATTGGATGTATTATAGATTGATAAATGTATTGTCGTACGAATCTAACTTTGGTTTGGAACAATTTGGTGTTTGCTATAGAGACAACTAAACTATTATTTTTAATAATATTAACAATGGTTTTTAAATGTTTCCAGTGTTTTTAATAATATTAAAAAAGGTTTTTCTGAATTTTTTGGATAGTAAAATTAATTTCTTAAGATTTCTTTATTGATATGGAATTCATCGTTAGTTACTACAAAAGGATTAAAATCTATTTATAAATCATGTATAGAATCCCCACGAGATTTAGGTCCCAATGGGTGTAGTAACTTTATAAATAGGTTGTTGAACATTTGGATCCTTTTGGCGTATTCACTGTAATTGGATATTTGTTTTTTCGAAATCAGATTGAGGTATACTGGAACAAGAGTATCTAGAGGATCAAGAGGAATTATCTGAGGTAATTTTTCTATTTGAGTAGAATCTTATTTCAACATTTCCATCTATATGTTCTATTATTTGTTCAAGAGAACTAATTGGTAATTCAGGCATAGTTTCATTTTCCATAATCCAGTGTGAAGGTAACTGAATATCTTTCCATTTTATTATTCTAGATACAATAACATTAAATATTCAAACCCAAGGTTTTAATATGAATCCTAGTTCTTTAAATTTAGCACTATGTTATCGAATTTATTATAAAACCATGAATACAATTTGTCTTAATGCAGTCCAAATTGATACCAAAGGTAAAGCCACCTTAATACAAACCAATCTACGTAATAATGTTGTTGTTCCCAGAATAATAAAATGGAAAGATATTCAGTTACCTTCACACTAGATTATGGAAAATGAAACTATGCCGGAATTACCAATAAGTTCTATTGAACAAATAATAAAACATTGATGTGCAATAATAATTACCACTC
This sequence comes from Pachysandra terminalis, assembly GCA_031762675.1. Lineage (NCBI taxonomy): Eukaryota > Viridiplantae > Streptophyta > Magnoliopsida > Buxales > Buxaceae > Pachysandra > Pachysandra terminalis. The sequence continues at coordinate 11,277 of JAUPMG010006770.1, read as the reverse complement.
GCAATATGACGAATCATTGTAGGATAGGGCTATTTTGAGGGTGTCGAACCTCAAGGACTGATGAGATTTAGACTGTTAAATTACCAGATTAATCTAAATAAATTAATTAGAAAAAACAAAGGAATCTTGTGATCTTAATTCTAAAAATCAAATTAAACTAAATTGAGGGAATTAAATCAATAAGAAAAAGAGTAGAGTATTAATGATCCCTCTAACCCCTTGAATATGGTAATCTCATGAATCTATGAATTAATTCAATGTCTAAAACAGACTTGTGTGGCTACAAGCTCACACAATGTCCCAAAAAGGTAGCATGCTAAGAATAAGCATAATCTATCTTCGATTTCTCTAAGCATAAACTATCAAATTCTTAGTATGAATTACATTATCATAAGGGATAAGTATAACACATCTTCGGTTGGCACGAACTGTCTACGTACACAAACTAATCTAATTTGCAGTACAACCCGTCTTCCCTAGGCATGAACTATCAAATCCGTCTTAATCATCATGCCAATGAGCACGATTGCATAATTAGTATTCTTATAATCACAGAAAATTAGAACACTTGAGTTCAATCCTAACAAAAATATGATCAATCATTTTATTAGGCTTGATTATAAACATTAATTTCTGATTGAAAACAATCCTCAAACTATGCAACTATCAAACAAGTGACTTAAAAACCTAAAAATCATGAGATTAATCCATAAACAAAAGAGTTAGAGTTTACATCAACACTCCACAAGGAGTTTAGCTACTAATGGGCGGACTGATCTTCAACAAGGATGTGTAGAAGGCCATCTCCATGATCAGCATACGCTCCAGCAAGAACAACAAGAACACAGCAAGAACACAACAGAACAGATCGCAAGAACAGAGAATCTCTCGAATTTCAATTCAATTAAAACTCTAATTCCAATCATAATAATCTCTAGGCTATCAGAATTCTTATAATACAAGTTTATTAGTCTAGAAGTTATCCAAAATAAGTAGGAAACTCATCGTTTACAGCCCCAAAATTAGATAAACACGGAACTGCTGCTAAAAATACGCGTGCACTAGATCGCATGGTGTAATTCTGGGCTGAGCTTTAGCTTGATCTTTAGGATTCCAATTGGGCTTTCTCCATGGGCTTCCCCCTCCATCTTCAAAGTGTAATTGGTATGGATTTTTGACTTTGATCATCTCCTCTTACGAACCTTGAAGCTTGATCCAATTGAAGCTTTAATTGACTTGATTTAGGCCCATATTCTCTTCTTCATCACCAACCCTGCAAAACAAGATAAATGCATTAATTCATTCACATAACTACATCTCTAAGACTAATAAGCATCAGTAATAAGTCCAAAAATGCAAGTGTTACACATTTATCAAACATACAAATGGAAATGTTGAAATAAGATTCTCCTCAAATGGAAAAATTACCTTAGGAAATTCCTTTAGATCCTCTAGATACTCTTATTCTAGTATACCTCAATCTAATTTTGAAAAAACAAATATCCAATTACAGGGAATAAGCCAAAAGGATCCAAATATTCAACAAACTTTTTATACTTCAATCACGGATATTGGTATCTACATTCTTGCTCGACTCCAGTAATTATTAAGGACACGTTGAAAGTTAGATTCAATTTTTCACGCGTTTGTAGATCATTGCATCGACAACAATAATTGAGTTCCCCTTTGGCTGAACGGTTTTGATATTATACTTTTGTGTGGACGATCAAGATCAAGTTTTCTTTGGGTTGCCTATGTCTATTTAAGGAATGTTATCTTTCAGTTCTAGGCAGGCTTTTTTGACTTCTTCCGCTTGTATTCTATTTTGATCTTACTCTGGTTTTGTAAGCTCTAGTACTTTGATAATGACATCTGTAAAGGAATATATTCACTACAGATGTTTACAAAACTTTGTTATCTCCTTGTATATTAAAATACAAATTAATGTGACAATACGTGCAGAAATGGATTGATATGACAAATCACTGAACCTTGCACACAACTCCCCATACCTCAATAGTGATATATTGAAAGAAATATATGCGCTACAATCATTTATTGATTTGTTTTATTTGTTTATATATTCAAATACCAATTGATGTGACAATAAATGCAGGAATGGAATGATAAGTCCTTTATAGGTATTTTGTGCATATTTACAAGTCTCTTTAGCACATTCACAATTATTTTCAGCCCAGTTACAAGTATATTTAACACATTTACAGGTCTTTTCAGCACAATTACAATTCTATTCATGACGAATTAGCCTTTTCAGCTTAGCGAAATTACAAGTAGTTTGTTAACATTTACAAGTCTGTTGTGCATATTTATAAGTATTTGAAGCAAAGTTACAAGTTATGGTAGTCACAGTTATAAGTCTCTTCACCATGAACCATAAGTCTTATGTGCGCATTCAATTCACAAGTATTTTCAACACAGTTAAAAGTATTTTCAACACAATTACAAGTTGTAAGTGTTATGATTTAATGCTTTGATATAAGAAGGAAAGTTCATCTTTTGTAGCGGACAATGATTGATATAACAAAATGATTGATATTGATTGAGATACAATTTTGACATTATAATTCTAGTTGATAATACTCTTAAAATGAAGCGCTACTATGAAAGGAAAGTTTATCCCTGATTCAAATCTAATTTGTTGAACTCATCCAATATCCTACGGCCAAAATAAGCAACTCTTTCAAATGCCTCGACTTTAGATTCAATCAGGTTTTTGATACGTTGGGCGTTGCCTATATCCTCAACCAATTTATTTACATGATCCGTCATATTATCATCTCTCTCCCTTTGATTTGGACCCAAGCAAAGTATCCACAACCGGGATCTCGTGCCTACAAAACATGATCAAATAGCCTTGTTTTCACCAACTACCCTCGTTACAATTTACCCCAAATCCTACTCATTTTACTCAATCACCTTCTACCCAAAACACTAAGAATCCCTAATATTCTCCTGAAGGTACCATCACTATTTTAGCAATTGAGCCTCATGAAATCCATGTATCACCAAATATCATCGCTGCACAATATTTTCCTCGTACTACCCATATACCTTTTGATGGACCTAAGAATAGACATTTTTATTAAACAATATTAACTAAAACCAAATCAGTTATTATTACCCATTCTCACACTCCCAATGACATCCATCACTATTCCTATTCCAAATTCCAAATAAAGCACATCGCATCTCACCAACAATGGGGCGATATTAATAACCTTAAATAGTTTCACCTCAATCAAAATAAAATTCTCTATTCATATTGGGAATATATTAAGGCTGGGAATACTGCCTTTTTTACCAAATCAAACACTCCTGGTTCAAGATTTTCATCCAATTTTCCATCCTGGTTTATCCTTTGGTGGAAACATTTTGGCCTTGTTCAAGAAATTCTCCCAGAACCACTCCTTGAATCCTATGATATCTATTTTATGAACAATCCCAATATCAATAATGAAACCGTTTACCCTTTCATGCACTTTATTAGGGAATAGTCCCCTGGATATGTGCATGGCAATATGTCATTGACTATGAAGAAGAACCACCTATGCTATGTTGCCAAATTGCCACTAAGTGGTTGGCCAAATGCAATTTTAACTTATGACTAAAACACCTTTATCCAAACATGCTAAATGTTAGTTAGATAAAATTACAATATAAGATAAGGATATTAACCTAACATTATCCTACTTTACTCATAGATAACTAACTAATAGATAAGTTTTAGAAACTTTTTAGGATACTTTCTACTTTTAATAAATAAAGTTAACATTATCCTAATAGGATTTCACTTCTCGTAAGGATTCACGAGTAAGTTGTTATATGTTAAGAATCTAAACTCACTAACTAATATATAAGTTTTAAGTTAATTTTACTACTTTACTAAATAAATTTAAATCTAACATTAGATTAATAGGATTCTAATTCTTATAATTCACGACTAAATTTTAATTATTTAATTATAATCTCTACAGCCTGTTGGTGGTCACTCGACCACTCTCCCATAGGGGAGACACGGAATTGAACCCCAGACCCTCACCACCCCCATCCCTCTTTCGAGGGATGTCCTACTAACGTTCCAACAATAGGAGGATTGATTCACTATTAAGATGTTATATATCAAGATATTTAAAACATACTATCAAATAAAATTAGGTTAATAATCGTGCATGTTAAAAGGGAAAGATAAATAATATAATTAATTTTATAAAAACTAGTACAATTTTAATTAAAATATATATTTTTTATCTATTAAATTATAAAATCTTATAAGATTTTGTAAGATGTTATATAAATATATCATATCATATGATACTACTATGAAAGGAGAGAAAGTAATTTTTTTAAGATTTTTTTATAATTATAAATTATAGATATTTGAATTATCCTTTTTAACTTTATAAAATATAGTTATTATTAAATAATATTTTAATTCTCTATAAGTAATAATCTTATATTAATGTGAATTATGATCTTTTCGTACCTTTATTTATTTTTAGTTAAATAATTAATAAATGTTTTGATCAATTTTATGACTAAAAGACCATTCTACATAGGGTCTTAGGATAATAATGGATAACTAGATAAGAGACCCTTTCCTAATATGATACTAATATATAAGTATTTAAGAAATTATTAATATCTTAATGATTTTAGGATACTAATAGATAAGAAGAGACCATTATCTACTAATATTTAGTATTAAATTAATAGCATTATTCTATTAAAATTAAGATTTTAATTAATAATAAAATTAGTATTTTATTTAAATATAAAAATCAAAAGTCTAACTAATTATAAAAATTAATATTCTAATTGATTATAAAAATTAAGATTGTAACTATAATCACTAACCCAAGAATTTTAATTAATTGTAAAATATAATTATCATAATGATCTAAGGATAAGTTAACTTTTTGTAATCAACAATGTAAGAAATTAGATATTAAGATAATGTTATTACATATTTTTTATTTTAATATAATATTAGAATAAGGATCACAGATAATTTAAACAATACCAGGACTATTTTATTCAAACCATAAACAGTACAAAGTACATAGTACTACAGTAAAATACAAACAGTACTTTACAACAGTATTATTACATGAAAAGTAAAAACTTACAAAGGGGGAACAGTCCCCAAAGGTCGCCAGAGAAGACGACCGGAATAGTAACCGGTTATCAAATTTTGGTAGGAGGGTTACCGAAGGTTGGTCGGAGAAGATGCATGGTCGGAGGGTTACCGGAGGTTGGATGGAGAAAAGGTGGTCATGGTTTCCAGTGGCAAATGTGTAATTCATAAATGTAACTTTGGATTGGTCCACCAAAGAGACTGGATTAGTTGTTCATATTACCTCAGGTTAGAGTCTTAACGCCGTTAGACATTTCATAACGGCTTCTCAACAAACCGTTATCTCTTTCCTAACTACTATAAATAGTAGTTCATTTCCCAAGAAACGGGCTGGAGAAAATTTTATAACGGATTAGACTCTGACATTGCTCTGACAGTGTGCTCACGAATTTCTATCATCCGGACTACTATTTTTCTCGTTGCTTAACCTGGTTTGTGCTCAATAGCTGTTCCGTTCTAACCTCTTAATTCTTTTAAAGACGGGATACGGTCAATAGTCGACTTAGGCTTCCGTTAGTCGGTAATTACAATTTGGTGACTCTTTAACAAAAACACCCTTACATTTTGGTGACTCCACTGGGGACACTTAGTCTCCTACGTACCGATTGATATTAGAAGTATGTCGTGACCAAGAGGTAGACTGAGAATTACGGAGCGACCTGGGTCGTCTTCGTTCCAAGCGGTTGAGGAAAGGCAAGGGGAAGATTTTCCTCCTGGTCAACATGAGACACATGACGAGGAGGAAATAAATGAAGCAATGGATGATCGTGACGATCAGATAGAAATGTTAAGGATACAGATGAACAAAATGGAAGAGGTATAGGTCAGGAAGATGGAATTATTGCAAAACGTGACCAATCGAGGGTGTTATGTCCTGATTCCGCCCACGGAACCGTCTGTAGAAAAGGAACCTGCAGTGCCTACCGCGATACCCATTGGTACTCCTTTAAGTGCAGAGTTTACAAACAACAGCGGGTTTGTGACTCGAGATGAAATAGCAAATCTCCTATGACAACAAAAGGAGAGACCTGTTGAGTTTAAAATTGACACTAGGCCGCCCTATCCTATAGCTATTATGAAGAAACCCTATCCTACGGGATATGTAGTTACCCCACTAATGCCGAATACAATGGGCAGATTGGTAATGCGAAAGAGCATGTTGCTAAGTTCACGGGCGCAATGGGGGCCTTCACGGGTGACGGTGAACTTAAGTTAAGATAATTTTCCAGGTCGCTGATGGACCGTGCATACACCTGGTATGACAATCCTCCTCAAGAAACAATTTTGAATTGGGAAGAAATGAAAGTTGCGTTCCTAAGAAAATTCTTCATCATTGAAGAAAAAATGACACTTATGGATTTGGGAAAGGAGAAACAGAATTCCAGAGAGGGATTAGAAACATATGTGAATCGTTTCCGCGATGTTGCCACGAACTGTCGTGAAGCTACTACTGAGGAGAATATTGTATGAATGGATATAGATGAAATGATGAGGGATTGTCGCTGTGTATTGGAAAACGCAGGCATCACCACGTTTACTCGTCTCTATGAATCGGCTAGACACACCGGACGCACCATGAATCTCAAAAATGAGACTGCATGGAAGAATAAGCCAAAGGCCACCTCACAAGCCATGATGGTGGAAAAGAAGAGACCTGTCATGGAAGAGGCTAGCAATACCAGGAGCTGGAAAAAGGCCTTTCCTACTCCCCCACCTATGCCTTGTTATGTTAAGGAAGTTGATAAGTCATGAAATACCACATATTATACCCTTAATTGCATGACTTATCTGGTATTTTCTCATATTAAACTCATCATTTTACATAAAATTTACCAATTTTTTATTACCATTGCTTTATATTTTAATTGTCTTAATTATGCTTAATTTATTAATGTAGAGACAATTTTGGAGACCAATCCTCATCAAGGGAAATTGGACCCAAATCGGTTCAGATCAGATCGGGTCGGATTAGATTAGACGGATCAGATTAGACAGGTCAGATTAAGTTCAAAGGGAATGAATTTAGAAAGAAGGACCAAGGCTTCTAGAAGTCCCTAGCTTGATTGGTGTTCAATTTTTGTGAAGATTTGTTCGACAAAATAAGAGGTTTCTATTTTGAGTTTATGAAAGTTACTTTCCAGAATTTCACTGAACAGATCTTGGTATTTTGACCATAACTTATTGTAGAAACGTCCGAATAAGGTGATTTCGGTGGCTCTGGAAAGCTAAGAAGAGATCTATAATTTTCGTGGAGACATCGAAGTACAATTCGATTGTTTGGAAGGTCCAATCGCTAGTGCAAGAAGAAACTCATGAAATTTCCTGTTTTGAGGAAATCAAAGGGAAGTTACTATTTTCTTCAAGGTTTGCTTTCTCAAACTAAGGAGGACGAATTGGAGCTCTATAAAAGGGGGACGAATCACTAGTTTAAGGATCCCCTCTTTTCTTCTCAATTTTCTACTCAATTTTCTGTGATTTTCTTCTTCTTCCATGGAAGCCTAATTCTCTGCAAAGGCTAGGGGTGAAGTCCCTTGTAATTAGTATGATTTTATTGTAATTTTTTTCTTTAATCAAAATTATGTTTTGATTGTTAATATATTTTGATTTCTTGTGATGTATGAGTTCTTCATTCCTTTTATGAGTTCAATCATGTTTTTCTCATCATTAAGAAGAATTTCTCATGGTTTCTAATACGAATATATAATTAAATTGAATGAGTTTTCTAAAAGTATTCTAGCCACGTCGTGAACCATGGTTACGAAGTGTTCCTGAATTATTTTAGTTCAACCAAATCAAAGGTCTTAATAGCAATTAAGCATATAATATGTCCGAATTACAATGAATTTTATACCGGTTCAAGGAACTGTCCCGATGCCTGCGCATTTTCTCCACTGATTTTAAACCCTTTTTATTTACTTTTATTTATCCCTTAATTATTACCTTTTTAATTACCAGTAATTTTCCACTCATGTTATTGTTCTTAACACACTTTTGTCTTGAATTTCGTGCTCTCTGTGGTTCAACCTCGGACTCCCGAGAATTATATTTCTTCGAACTCCTGCACTTGGGAGTGAGCAAGCAGAAGTCTTAACAATCTTGAGACAATATTGGGTGAAAGATGGGGTAGTAAGTTTACCGTCCCCGAACTTCCCATGTCCAAAGAAGACAAGAAGAAAGACAATTTATGTCAATACCATTCACGCGTAGGTGATAAGACAGAGGATTGTTATACCCTGAGAAGATTGTTTCATAAAAAAATTAGAAATGGAGATTTAGAGTTGCCCGATTCAAAGTTAGTGCATGATAACCCACTGCTCGATCATGGGAAAGGGGTTGTTATTGTCGTAGCCCATAGGGATGCTATGGACGGTATAATGGAATGAGATGAGCATTCGCTGCTGGAAATGATGAACTCAGACAATGAAGACAAAGAGTGTATGTACCATTGATGGAGTACGAAAGCTAAGGTTGAAAAGTTTTATACGATATGGGGTTCAGCCTTCTAGCACACAAGGAAATGACAAATTCTCTTGTCTCCGTCACTACTAAGCTCGGTGAACAGTGTTTTTCTGTGGGTATAGGATCCAAGAAACTTTGCTAGGAGATAGCAGGGGCTATTACCTTTTCGGATGAAGATATGCAAGGAGATTGTCCGGGTCATAACAGGCCTTTATATTTGCCTGCGACCATCAACAATGTGGAAGTTAAGCGAGCACTGATTGACCCCGGTTCTTCTATCAACGTTTTGCCATACAAAAATTTGCAAGCAGTGGCCATCCCTTCCAAGAGAATGGTGAAGCAATCCATGGAAGTGATTTCTTTCAACAATGAGACCTGCAAAACCATGGGTCACATTACTGTTGATTTGGCCGTAGGAGCTATCCGCTCGCCGGTCAAATTCCATGTCATTGAAGCAGATATCTCATATCACGTACTTTTGGGAAGACCGTGGCTTCATCGATATCAATCTATCCCTTCTACATATCACCGATGCTTGAAGGCTAGATGGCGAGGTAAGAAAGTGAAGATTAATGCTAATATTGATCCTTTCGACCATAATGAAATTCATTACGCCGAGGCTATGTTCTTCGACGAACTTGCGGCTGATGGTGAGACTCGAGTAGCCCCTGTTGAAGGGAAATATTTGCCTAAGTGGGAATATCTGTTGACCGGCAAAAAGGGAGGCGAATCTTCATGAAAGAAAAAGGGTAAAGAAGATGAGAATGAGCAAGAAGCGAAGTGTGTTAGGGTACAACGAGAGGATGGAAGTTTCTTTTACCATTTATGACGGTAAGGGGAGTCAAGCGGGAAACATCCCGTAACGACTCCAAAACTTGATGTCACGATAGAACCTTCCTCATGCCTATCCGTAGAGGACCCTTCGAGAGATCCTGATCAAGCGCCTGAAATTTTGCAAGGCAGATCCAAGTCCGTAGCCGAAGAGTTAGAGGAAGTTAAGCTTGGGGAGACAGAAAGGGTCAACAAACAAGTCCTCATTTGAAAAACGTTGAGTCAAGAAGAAAGGAGTAGTTTGTTGATGCTCTTGTAAGAATACAGGGATGTTTTTGCTTGGGAATACTCGGAAATGCCAGGATTAGACCCCAATCTAGTAGTACACAAATTGAACGTTGATCCTGATGCAAAACCGATCAAACAAGCTCCTAGGATTTTCAGGCCTGATATTGAGCTAAAAATCAAAGAAGAAGTGATGAGATTGCTAGCGGCTGGATTTATAAAACCTATACAGCATCCGACTTGGTTAGCCAATATTGTACCTGTTAAAAAGAAGAATGGCCAGATAAGATGTTGTGTGGATTTTAGAGATCTAAACCGGGAATGCCTAAAGACGAATTTCTACTACCCAATATGGATGTCTTGATTGACTCGACGGTGGGAAAGAAATGTTTTCGTTTATGGATGGATATAGTGATTATAACCAAATAAAGATGGCGGCCAAGGATGCGGAAAATAGGCGTTCCGAACACCTATAGGTAATTTCAACTTTACGGTAATGCCTTTTGGTCTTAAAAATGCAGGCGTAACATATCAAAGAGCCATGACTACCATACTCCACAATATGATGCAAAAGGAGGTGGAAGATTATGTGGACGACTTGTTGGTGAAGTCAAAAAATCGGGATTATCATGGGAACTTCTACGAAAGGTGTTCGAAAGGTGCCTTCATTACCAATTGAAGATGAATCCGATGAAATGTGCTTTTGGCGTTTCTTCGGGAAAGTTCCTTGGATTCCTAGTGCATAGCCGCAGAATTGATATAGATCAAGCCAAAGCAGAAGCGATTCAACAAATGATCCCTCCAAAAAATCAAAAGGAGCTGAAGAGTTTCTTAGGAAAAGTGTCTTATCTGAGAAGGTTTGTCCCGGGGTTGGCAAGTAACATACAGCCTATGACACCATTGTTAAAGAAGAAGGCAAAATTTGTTTGGACTTCGGAATGTGTTGAAGCCTTCAACGAATTAAAATAAAACATAGCTACTTCCCTCACCATGTCAGCACCGACAAAGGGCAAAACCATGAGATTGTACTTAGCAGCCTCAGAACACGCAGTAGGTGAACTCCTCGCCCATGAAGATGACATGGTGGCGGAAAGACCCATATACTATACCAGTTGTACTTTGAGAGGTCCTGAACACAGATACTCTAGGGCCGAGAAGAGTTGTTTGGCGTTGGTGCATGCCACCCAGAAATTCTGACACTATCTGCTAGCTCACGAAGTGGAGTTGACGACTAAATCGAATCCTATTCGGTTTTTGTTGTCCTCCCCGATCCTTTTAGGGAGAATTGCTAAATGGTTGTTATTATTATTAGAATATGACTTGACATGTACAACTCCCACTACAATAAGGAGCCAAGTTGTTGTGGGTTTGATGGCCGCCTTCGCAGGTGATGCATCACATTCGGAATACGATTTTGAAGACGCCTTTGAAATAGCCTCCATAGATGATCAAGAGTCGTGGTGTCACACCCCGGATCCCGGTGACTCAGATCCCAAGGTGGGATGGCACGGATCACGAGGTGAGACTTTCGGGATCTATTGCTAGACCGCGGATTGTCATATCATAACCCAAGATAACAACTGAGGTGAAACTAAATCTCATTTTAT
>JAUPMG010006760.1:0-15856 GCA_031762675.1 Pachysandra terminalis | reverse complement strand
ACGAATAAAATACCATGGTCTAAAACAAACCAGTCTGATTAGTTGATAATATTAGTTGAGAATTTTGTGAAAGATTCATGTGAAGGGTTTCATTAATGCCTAATCCACGCTTCTTGCCACCCAACAAGGTGAATTTTGCGAGCTTCTGGCCTGTCTCCCCAAATGAAATTACGATCGAGTCTATTTAAGCTGTCGCATATTGACCTGGGCAAGTAGTTGGTCCGCATGGTAAAAATAGGTAGAGAAAATCAGAGCTTTAGTTTCGGCTCATCGAGATAGGGGCAAGCAAAAGAGAGATTTTCGTCATTTGTAGATCACTCAGATAAATGCAGTAATTCATGAGAATAGGGTATCTTGGTATCCTAAATTTAGTCACTTAGTTTGGTTTATGAATTCAAGTGATATATATATATATATATATATATATATATATATATATCACTTGAATTCATAAAACGAACTAAATGACTAAATTTAGGATAACAAGATACCCTATATATATACATATATAGACACACACACTTCTGTTTGACTTGCTTATACCTTTATTCCTTGGTTTCTTGATATCTCTCACTTTCTCTTGAACGTCCTGTGGATTTGAGAATTTGTCATTCTCAACTTTCACTACCTTATAGCATGGTTTTAAATTTCGCCGGCATGCCCGCGAAATGTCGCCATTTTACAAGTTGGTGAAAGGGAGATATTTCTCCATTTCGCCGAAATATGACGAAATATAGGCGAATTTCGCCAAACACCCCTTGGCGAAATGTCTGGCGAAATCGAAATTTAAAACCTTGCCTTATAGTATCACTACTTTTCCATACTAAATTTTATTCTTGCCTCCAATTTAAATACTTAGAAGTCATGAGGGGAGCTTTTTAATGATGTTAATGCTAGGGAGTATCAGCACATATCAATTTATCAAACAAATTGCATATAGATCTGAAATTACCACCTTAAACTAGCCTATCTTATGTAATCTTCTTTGTTGAGAAATAAAATGAAATGTAACAAACTAGGCATCCAACAATAAAATATTCTTGTATGTAAGGGCATTCTTTGAAGGTCGTTGTTTCCTACCACCCCTATTTACTTTGTACTTTTTTTTTTATTTGATTACAAAATGGTAGGCGTCTGCCAACATCCATCCACACAGGTTGCTTAAATACAAAAGCAACAAAGTGCCATATCCTAATTAGTTGGGTCATCATAGGGATTCTAATCTGCCATCCTGATATGTCAAAAACCATATCATCACTCAAATTACGTATATCTAAATCATTTCTGTCCAACTCCATCCAGGCCATTGTTGGTCTTCTTCATGCCTTTTTGAACCATCAATTTTCACCCTCTTGCAACTTCTTTTAGGATCCTCCCGAGCTCTTCATTTTACATGCTCAAACCTTAGTCCATCCTAGGCATCTCAAATATGTTCATTCCTTACCTATCTAGCTTAGCCTTTCCACACAGCCATCTTAACATCTTCATCTCAGTATCACTTATCCTATGAATATGCTGCTTCTTTATTACCTAATTTTCTGTTCAATATGTCATAGCAAGCTATGAAATTCGCCTTTTAGATGTAATGGAATACGTGGTTCATATAACATCTATAAGTGCCTTTCCACATAATCCATCTCACTCTAATTCTTTGTGCAGCGTCTTCGTTGATATCCCCTTTTATGGATAATTGATCCAAGATATCGAAAGTAGTTACATTTGAGAATCTCTTGGTATTATTACATCTTCACTTCTGCTACCATTTGTGCTAATGTTAAATTCTATGTACTCAGACTAATCTCAATTTATTTTGAAACCTTTTGATTCCAAGTTATGATTCCATAATTCTGTATTATCTATTCACTCACTCTCTAGTTTAAGTTATGATTCCATAATTCTGTATTATCTATTCACTCACTCTCTAGTTTGATGCACCAAAACCACATTATTTACAGATAACATACACCAAAGTACCTCCCCTTGAATATGAGTTGTCAGTTCTTCCATAATTAAATAAAAAAAGATAAGGACTCCTAGCTAAACCTTGATGCAAACCTATTATACATAGAAAATCATTTGGCTCGCTGCCAACTGTTCTCACCCTAGTTAGCTCCCTCGTACATGCCCTTAATGATATTAATGTATTTGATTAGTAGTTTGAATTCACATCCATTCCTTATTTATTCTTTTGTATATGAATTCTAAGAAAGTACAATAATACTCCTAATTAGTAAAAGTAATAACTCCAGTATAGTCCTTGGGCACTCGGATTGTCCATGAGAAACTTTCTTTTGAACTTTTGAGAATCTCATTATTGGTCTAATAATTACTACTTATAATCATTGGGCACCAATATTATCCATGAGCTATCACTTCTAACTCATGAAGCGGACCCTTACACTTATTAATTTGGTAAAACATAGGTACACCTAGATAGGGGGCACATATGGGCCTTATCTTTCCTAATTCTCACCTCAACAATGTCCATCCTATGCATATGTTGCTTCTTTGCAGCCCAACATTCGAATCCATCTGTTATAGTAGGTATAATAGCAGTCTTGTAAAATTTTCCTTTTAGCTTGAGTGGAACATGTCGATCACATGACATTCTAGAAGAGACTCTCCACTTAAGCCATCCAGCTCTAATTTTATGTGTTTCATCTCATCAATATGTCCCTCTTTATGGATAGTTGATCCAAGATAATGGAATTGATTGCTTTTTTTAATCTATTGATTGTGAATTACGATTGCTTCACCTTAACTATCGTTTTTTTTTTTTTGGATCATTAACAACAATTTCATTAATCATCAAAGAAAATACAGAAAAATAAAGAATCACGATATGTGATTCAAAAACAAAGCATAACAGCAAAATAAATTACAAAGGGAAAGGAAAAAAAAGGAACTATACAAAATCCTATCCATCTGTCATCTGAATCTCCTCCCCCCTAGGCGAACCAGCTCCAATATCCATAATCCACTCTCTCCACACCTTTTCTAGCCCAAGCATCTGTAACATCGTTTGTTGATCTCAAAACATGACTAAAAGATATGCACAACCCGGTAGAAATGTAATGCTCATGTCTAATCCAATGAGCATATTTCCAAGGGTATCTATCATCACCTGTCATCCAAGAAATAACCATTAAAGAGTCACCTTCAATCTGTACAGACTCCAAATTCAATTTCTACCTTCAATCAAACCGGCAATCAAGGCTCTTAATTTAGCAGTGATTGAGTCCGCAATACCAATCAGACCAGAAAAAATATGTAAAATATCACCATCCGAATTCTTGAACACCCTCCCAATCCTAGATCTTCCTCGATTACCCAAAGAAGAACCATTGAAATTGAGCTTAATACAACCCTTAGGCGGTGCCTTCCAAATCATCGCCTTCATCGGACAACTTATCGAAGAAAAATCAGCTCATACCAACATCTGACAATAGAGTCCATAGATATGCCCTTAAATTCCTGCCTTTTAGACATCCAACTTGCCACCATACCCACAATGGAATCAATAAGCCAAGAAAAGGATCGCTGAACCTCCTAAAAAATATGCCTACTCCGCTCACATCAAATAACCCAAAGAACCGAAAGAAGAGTGCCTCACAAAAAACCTTGCCTCCTTTTCCAAAAATCCAGAACCGCCATTGATCAAACAACTCTACAATATGCTCCGGTAAAACCCTCTCCATCCGCATCAACTTCAGAAAATGCATCCCAATCCCTCTTGCCACTGAACAATGAAGAAAAATATGATCCACTGTCTCCCCTTGGTTCCTGCACATGAAATATATACGTGGAGAGGTGGCCATAGTGCCTCTCTTCCTTTGAAGTATATCATAGGTATTTATACGATAAAGTATAGCAGTCCAAACAAATAATCTCACTCTAGGAGGAACTTTGGCCTTCCATAATTTGGAAGCACAAAATGGAGGAGGAGCCAGATTCTCCTCCCGACCAAGAAAGCAAAAAAAGGATTTAGTGGAAAAAACACCACTAGACTCCAAAGGCTAAACCCGATAATCCTGACACTCCGAATCAATGAAACAAAACTTAAGAACATCAATAAGACTCGATAACTACTCCATCTCAGCGATTCTGAGATCTCTTCTAAAAGTAAGATTCCAAACTGAACCTATGGATGACCAAGAAAGAATGTCAGAAACCACAACATCCTTATGCTGCACCACCAAAAATAATCTATGGAATCTAACTTTAAAAGTAGACTCACCCGACCATAAATCATGCCAAAACCGGATTAATTGACCCTTACCCACCCCAAACTGAATAATAGGATAAAAGAAAGAAGCTAATGCAGAAATGGCTTTTCAAGGGCTATGCATATAAATTTTAGCATATTGGTTAATATCCCAAGCATTCAATCCTGTCCCAAACTTTCTTACAATAATCTTGTACCAAAGAGCCTCCATGTCATTGCCAAAATGCCATAACCATTTATGGCAAAGCAGAATTCGAACGTTGAATGTTGCCCAGATTGAGACCACCCGCTTCTTACTCTTACACACCAAACTCCATCTAACCAAGTGGTCCTTCTTAAGATCCCCTCCCTTGCACAGAAAATCCCTTTTGCCTTCTCCAAAGCCTTAACAACTCTAATCGGCGCACGAAAAAGAGACAAGTAATAAATGGGATGGCTAGCCAACATCGATTTAATCAAAGTAACCCTGCCGCCTAAGGATAAGTAATTCCTTGTTCGAAGTGGCCAATCTCTTTTCAATTCTCTCAATAACAAGAGATCAAAGGGAAATGGAACTTGCACTATCCCCTAAAGGAAAACCAAGATATCTAATCGGTAACTGAATAACTTGATAACCCAAATATTCCGCAAACTACTGAATCCGACCCTGCTCCATATGAAACCCAGAGCTGGTAGACTTCTCCACATTAACTTTAAGACCAAAAACCTTCTCAATATAGCCTTAATCCAATATGTCTGCTCCTCAACAGCCTCAAAAAACAAGATAGTATTATCAGTATATTACAAATGAGAAATAGGCACCCTATTCATTCCTAAGGAGATCCATGTTCTCAGCCAAGGGAAGAAACCTACCTAAAACTTCCCCCACTAGAGTAAAGAGAAAAGGAGAAAGGGGATCACCTTATCTAATTCCTCTAGATGACTCAAAATGACCATGGACACTCCCACTAAAAAGAAACAAAAAGGGAACCTTCGACAAATAACCACTACTCCACTTCCTCCATTTAATTCCAAACCTCTTCTATTCTAATACAGAATCAATTAAACCCCATTCCACCCTATCACAAGTCTTCTCCCAATCCAATTTGCACATGAAACCTGAAATACCACTTCTCTTTCTTTCCTCCACCACCTTATTTTCCACTAGAACACTATCCAAAATATGTCTCCCAGTAATTAAAGGCGATTGATTCGGAGAAACTAATCTCCCAATTGCCCCTTTAAGCCTCTCCGCTAGAACCTTCGCAATAATCTTATAAAAACTAGTAATCAAACTGATGGGTCTAAAATCCTTAAGCCCATTGGCCCCTGACTTCTTGGCAATCAACACCAGAAATATTTCATTGGTAATCTTATTAATCACACCATTAAGATAAAACTCAGTATACACCCCCATAAGATCCTCTTTGATCACCTCTCAACAATCTTGAAAAAAAGCCATAGTAAACCCATCTGTCCCCGGTGCCTTATCTCTCTCCATTCCCATAATAGCTTTTCTAACCTCATCAATATCAAAAGTTCTCTCCAACCACACAGCCTGGACAGAGGATAAAGCAACCCCAAGAGCATTCCTAAGACTAAAAACCAAATCTTGCTCTAAAGTATACAACTTACCATAAAATTCCTCCATAGCTTCCGTGATACCACCCACATCCTCAATTCTCTTTCCATCCACCAAAATATTAGTAATAGCATTCATTTTAGACCTTCCATTAGCCACTTTATGAAAGAAGCTAGTATCCGCATCCCCTTCTTTGATCCAAATAGCTCTCGATTTCTGTCTCCAACTGATCTCCTCCTATCTGAGGATATTATCCAAATCAATCTTCTTACAATTCCTTCTCTCCCTCTCCCCTTCAGAAAGCCCCCTTTGTTGTTCCCACAAGTCCAATTCTTCAATTTCATCAAACATATTTTTCTTTCGCACAGATATATCCCCAAAATAATCACAATTCCATCCTTTAATCTTACTTCTCAAAAACTTAAGAGATCTCATAAAAGAAAATCCAGCAAATCTAGACTCATCCCTATCCCTCTCCTCCCACCAATCTTTCACCTCATTATAACATTCTGATTCCAAGATATCCCTTCATGATTGTTTTTATAATAGTGTGTGTGGGTGTAGACAAATCTATTTTAGCATTCCCCAATTTCTTCAACACTCTTTTGGTGAAATTGAAATTTGCTTGTTATTTTGCTATTTTAGATGGCAGTGATATTTCCCATAATATTGACACCCTGGTTGGGATTGTCCATAGAATCAAAAGCTTCTTTTTTCGAGTTTGATTTAAGGCATGAATTTTAATTGAAAAACATAATTGATGAGAAGTTTTCTCCTCCTTTTTTGTGTATTGCATACCATTGTTGTGTTTGTAGAATACATTTCAATTAATGTTACATAGCATTTGCTGACTAATCTTACAAATTGAGGTGTTGAACAATGTAGGAAAGTACAGCAATCAGAACGGTTTAATTGGGCTGCCACAAGAGGTGTGAATGAAGAAATGCTAATGGAAAATTTTCCAGAAGATCTCCAAAGAGAAATACGCCGTCATCTCTTGAAATTTGTCAGGAAAGTGAGCTTTAGAAAATCTTACTTAATAATAAGACTGGTTGACCTTTATATTTTATGTATTGCATTTTTCTTGGCTACATTTAGATGTATCTGATGTTGCATATATGCTTTTGGGGCATATCTTAATTTCCATGTTAGCCAAGTTGGTGATCGTTCGCTACGTTGTTGGTAGGGAGTCCTTGACTGAACAAGTTTACTGAATCCTTGTTTGTCACATCAACTACTGTGATTCTCCTAAGTAGAATGTTTTTTAATTTGGACTAGAAAATTGAAAACACAATGGTTAATGTTTTTGCATCTCATTATTGCTTGCAATATGAACTTCACCCAACAAACTGAACTCAGCATAGATATGGTATATCATATTATCAGATCTTTATTTAATAAGAATTTTGAAATGCATTAGACTTGACAAATATTTTCCTATCTATTCTTTTTTGGATGAATTATTTCCTTTTGGAGGTCCTACCACTTAATTCAATTGTATATAATTGTCTTCTTTTTCTATTTTGTAACAAGTATACAACAGCAATAAGTATTGATTTTTTAGTTGCTTTAGAGTTCCTTTTTCTGTAGATGTACAGGCAAATTGTTGAGGGTAAGGCTGTCATGTCCCATTACAGTACGTCATAGTATCACATCTTCATTGAAATTTAAGTTTTATTAGGTGCATTAAACTTCAGAAAAATTTATTGTTTATTCTGCAATGGATGAATAATGGCCTTTTTGAGGTCCTACCACATAAATCAATTGTATATGAATATCTTTTTGTTCTTTGTAATAAGTATACACCAACAACTCGGATTGATTTTTTAGTTGTTTTGGAGTTCTTTTCTCTTTGGATGTGTTATAGACTCATTGTCGAGGGGTAATGATGCCGAGAAAGATCACTTGAATCAACATATCCAATCTGATCATGAGTAGAGATGAAAACAAACAAATAGAGAGCAATAGAGAACAAATCAACTGATCTTTGCAGCCATGAACAAGAAGAGGGATTTCTTTGTTTAATGATAAACTAGAATATGATAAAAACTGCTCTCAATCTCTATAAAGTTGCTTATATAACCTTTTTTTTTAGGGGAACCTCGACGGTACGAGGAAAACTTTATTGATGAATTAGAAGAAAAAAATTACAAAGGTAGTGGGGTAGGCACGTAGCTTAGCCTCAAGTGGAAAAAAGAGTACAGTCTTATATACAATGTACTCATAACAAAGAAAATACAAATAAAGATCCTATGTCCTCACATAAGGAAGACCTGCCTTCTCCAATCGAATAATGGCACGAACCTCCATAGGAAGAGAGCTAAATTGCAATTGACAAACCTCATGAATTGAAGCACCCTCCTTGCCCAACACATCGGCAACTAAATTGACCTCTCTAAATACATGAGCAATCGAGTATTGCAACGAGATGAGTAGTTGCTTAATTCTAGACCACCAAAAGAAATAATTCCAAAGAAGATCAGAATCATGCATAATCCAATCAACCAATAGTTTTGAATAAGATTCAATCTCCACATAATGGAAACCCAGATCAAGGCAAAGCAGAAGACCGTCCAATAATGCATGAACTTCCGCCATATTAGTGGTACAAGACCCATAGTGACAGGAAAAGGCAGCAAGAAAGGAGCCTGAGGAAGACCTGATAATGCCACCCCCACCACCAGAGCCAGGGTTATTGACACAAGCACCATCCACATTCAATTTAACCCAACCAAGACTTGGCCGAAACCACCTGATAATCTTAGGCCTTTTAGGTCTAATGGCACAAACATTAATACCTAAGGATGCCAACATAATACAGTTAGAACTCGAGGCCATGCGCTTCGGATGGAAGAGAAAGTTGAGTTCTATTAACCAATTGCAGATCTTCTTGATGATAAGCGCCGAGTCATGACTACAGTCTTCGAATCTTCTAAGATTTCGCTCCAACTATAACTCCCATAAGATGCTAGAAGGAAGCAGACCAACAATATTCCCAGATTGGGAGGTGAAGGATGAATAGGAGAACCATAATAAACAACGGTTCCGGACCGTTTCCGTAACAAGCTGGTTGATTGAACACTTACGTGCAAAAAACCTCCAAACATCCATTGCAAGCTCACTATTACCAAAGAGATGATCAATAGTTGCTTATATAACCTACTAACCCTAATAATATTAAATCTCAACCTTTCTAAACATCTAATCTCAGCCCTACATTATAGCTTAAGTAGAAAATAAAAATACTGAAATACCCTCATAAACTAAGAAAATAAAACATTGTGAACAGTACTGCTACAGTAACACTACAGTAATGCCTATAATAAAAGGGATGCTCTTACATCAATCCCTCTAGGTTGGAGAGCACTTGTCTCCGATGAGAAAACTTGGATAGATTAAGTATAGATTTCTAGATCAATTCGTTACATGTCTTATTCTAAGATGCAAGTGCTTTTGCTTGAAAGTTTCCTGGCCAGTTGATTAGGAAACTTCGCTAACTTACTTCATGTCCAGCACATCTTCAACTACCTCCCTTGGCTTCTTTGGCATTTGACTAATCCATTCATGAACAATTGGATGATCTTAAAATCCATTGAACTCATGGAAATCATATAAATCTGACACATTGATGATGGGACTAATTTGTAAATCGTCAGGAAGCTTCACTATATAAGCATTAGAGCTAATCTTCTTTAAAATCTTGTAGGGTCCAGTATTCCTTGATTTTAGCTTATGATAAGCCCCTCTAGGAAACCTCTCATTCCTTAAACGCACTAAAACTTGAGCACCTTTTGTAAACTCCATAAGTCTTCGATGCTGGTTTGTTGCCTTCATGTATTAATCATTGTCGGTTCTAATGGCAGCACACACCTCTTCATGAATCCGCTTAATGTGGTCATCATAAGCTTTTACATCTTCACTCGTTCATGCATCTGGTGGCAATGGAACAAGATCTAGGACAAGTTGTGGTTTGTGCCCATAAGCGGCCTCAAAAGGTGCCTTCTTTGTAGTACGGTTGATTGAATCATTATAAGCAAACCCAGTTTGAGATATAATATTATGTCATGTCTTCACATTGTCTCGAACTATACATCTTAATCAATTTCCAGGACTGCGATTCACGACTTGCGTTTGCCCATCAGTTTGTGGATGACTGGTGCTAGAATATTGTAATTTAGTGGCCAACTTTTTTCACAAAGTAAGCCAAAAGTGACCGGTGACCCACAAACTTAACATCCCGATCAGAAACAATAGAATTGGGTACCCATGCAAATGAACCACCTCTCTAAAGAACATTTCTGCTACATAATAAGCGTCAGTCGTCTTCAAACATGGAATAAAGTGTGTCATCTTAGAGAAATAGTCTACTACCACAAATAAAGAATTATGGCCACTAGCCGTCTTCAGAAGTCCCAACAGAAATTCATACTAAGACAAATCCATGGTGAAGTGGGAATAGGTAATGGCGTAATGTATAATCATCACATATATTGCATCATTATCTAGGATTAAACAATAATATTTGTCTCTTATTTATCATATCAAAAATACACTAGACACAATGGTGTGTGATCATCATTGGGTTACAAGGTATGCACACTATAGTGGTATAGCCTAGTGGTGGCCTCAGCTATAGGAGTGATATCCTTGGCTTAATAATAAATGGTATTAGACATGCACACTATACTGGTATAGCTCCTTGGTAGCGTAAACTATAGTAGTCTTCTTGGATTAATGATATTTAATTGACAATGGTGTGTGATCGTCATTGGGTTTCAAGGTGTGCACACCATAGTGGTATAGCCCATTGGTGGCCTCCGCTGTAGAGGTGATATCCTTGGGACACATCTCATGCGTTGTGGGTGTGTGTTGACAAAGAAAACCTGTTCATGGAGGGTATGTAGATACTCTTGGTCTTGGATCCATGAGTTTGAGTCCCTAAAGATTGAAAATAGATTGGGCAATTGAGTCCCATGGGTTGAAAGTCCCTAGAGCCATGAGGTACACATGGAGTGTCGGAGATAGTCTCATACAGCTGGTCGGTTGTAAAATGGATGCAAGAGGCGTGATTCCTCACCTTATAATGGAAGGATCAAAGGATTGGCTACTGGTGGGTATCCATAAGCCCAATAGAGTTGACATGGTGTATTTTATGGGGGACTCATCACTGTATACACATCATATTCATACGCATTGCATATTCATATCATTAATTCATTCTTGGATCATGTGTTGTTTGTACATTTATTATGATGTAAGTGGATTTCAAGATGATAACCCTATTGTGTGATGTGTGTTTGGGTGGTCTTGTGTGCGTGGTCATAAGGGGTTTGTACTTACTGGCTTTCGCAAACTCACACATTTTATGTGAAATATTTCAGGAAAGCAACATTAGGGATCGTTTAATGGTGGCATGAGTTCGGGAGGAAGCTTGGACTCAAGCTGGATTTTTATCATATATTTATATTATTTATTTCCTAGAGTAGGGAGTTAATTTCATATTTGGTTTTGACTTCCTTTGGTTTAAGGAAGGGATTATTGTTATCATTTAATTGATGTTGATTTTCAAAGACTTTCACTGATTTTGGGAAATAATAATGGTTTATTTGGTTTATTATTGCTGTTAGCATGATTAGTTGCTATTATCATTGGCCCACACTCTGGATGAGTATACGGAGTCGCACCTCAGGATTTGTATCACTCATTAATATTAGTGATTTTAGATTTGGGATGTGAAAAAGTGGTATCAGAGCATTAGGTTCATTGTCCTAGGGTAGACTTTAGAGTAGAGTCTAAAGGAGATAGGACTTGCGTTGCATATGCTATGAATGTTGTTTGCTGTTTACATTAACATGTTTGTTGCTACTATGTGACTGTTTTCTAGATAGTGGTGTTGGGTGGCTGAGTCTAGTCTCATTTCTTTTCTAGATGGCAAGATGAGGGAGAGGCGTGTCTCGAGGAGATTCTTCAGCTGGTGAGAGGGAGTTTTAGGGGCCATTTCCACATCTCTTCAGCAGGAGAGGGAGATTAGGCAGCAGGCTCAGGATGAGCAGAGGAGAGGAGTAGTAGTGGGGGCTGGAGTCCAAGGGATTCAATTGCTGGAGAAGTTGAAGAAATTGTCACCACCGAAATTTGAAGGGATTACTGAGACATTGAAGGCCCAGGAGTGGATGATGGCTATAGAGAATGTGTTTAGGCCTATGGTCTATCCTGTGGATCAATAGGTTAGACTAGCGGTGTTTATGCTGAATGGGGAGCCTCAGCATTGGTGGGAGATGGTAGAAAAGAACAATAGATGATGAGATGCCTTGGTTTGGGTTCAAACAACAGTCCTTTGATGCCTACTTCCCTATCAGTTTCATATGGCATAAGGCTGTTGAGTTCTTAAAGTTGGAGCAAGGTTCCACGACTGCAGCTCAGTACGAGGCTCAATTTGCTACCCTGTCTAGGTTTGCATCCCATGTCATAACAGACGAGGAGGATAAGGCAGCTAAGTTTGAAGAGGGGTTAAGGGCTACCATTAGATCTAAGGCGGTACCCCAAGGGTTTAGGACCTATGCTCAGGTTCTAGAGTGTGCTTGTAGGGTGGAGAAGGATAGTGATAGATATTTCTAGGAGAGGGAGCAGAAGAAATAAGAGAAGTGGATCTAGAAGGCAGGAAGATATGGAGTTTGACCCTAGTAAGCAGAAGATCCAGTTATAGCAACGGTACCCCATGTGCAAGGGAGATGGGTCAAACGTTGTTTTAATTGTGGAGAGGAGGGGGATTTCAAGAAGGATTGTCATCGTCCTAAGAAAGTGCATCAATAGCTAGCAGATCAACCATTACTCAAATATGAAAGAGTTTATACCCTTCCTTCTAATGATGCAGGTACACGCGGTACTGCATCAGGTACGTTCATATGACCCTTGTGTGTAGCTTGCTATGAATGTGAATATGTTGTTTTCTTGTGATAACTACGTTGTTATTTGTAGAAAACATTTGATATTAATTTCATAATTCATTTAAAAACTTAAAAGAAATAATTAACCGAATTTCAAGGACTAAATTCCTTTTTAAGATGGGAAGATTCTAATGCCCCGAATCAAAATTTAGAGGCGAATTAAATTTTTTTTGGATAATTGAAGTGGAAAATCTACCTTAGGCATCTCGCAAGATCATTATGGCTTAATGGACTGGGTTTAAAGGGCTGAAGTAGGCTTAAAGTATAATTGGGTTGTTATTGGGCTTGAGTGTTGTATCTTAAGGCCCAAGGCATTAATAAATAACTTTAAGGAACTTAATAAAGATTTAATGCATAATTAATAGACCTTTAATTAATGTGAATTTCGTGTGGAATAATAGGGCTAAAATTACATCGTAGTCCTACTCAACTAAAGAACTTTACTTAGACCTAAAATCTTTGACAACTACTATATAAAAAAAAATAGGGTGTCTAAACATCATAATACACTACAATTCATGGACATCGGAAAGAGAATAACTATGGTACTCCAGAAACCCTAAAAGAAGAAGAAGATAAAAAGCAAGGATCAAGTGCTAGAAACCAAGAAAACTCAGAGGTGTAAGAGATTGAGTACACTTTCCTTGTTTATAATCCATACAAAATCTATCTCAATCATGCTTGGTGTTGTTTGATCTATGTATGATAATGATAGCATGCTTCTATGATGATTTGTGTATATATGTGATGTTATATGGTGTTGATCATGCTAGAACATGTATTTATGTGCAAGTTTTATAAAGTGGATGTGATCTAGGGTTTAGATCATGCTTTAGGAATGTTTGATGCATGGGTTGCATGCATTTACATGTTATCATGCATGGGATATAGGCAGGACTTGAGATTTGGTAAAGATGCATTGGAAATATCAATGTGAATCTGGAATCTACGTATCGATTCGTGGCCTTGTCGGTGAACCGACTAGTGCCTACTGAAGAACTTCAGTGGGCTGACACATCCACGAAGGACCTGCTGAAGGCTGTCTATTCTTGGGTTTGGCTGCCAAAGGTGGGTCGGTGGACTGACCAACCCATCGAAGGGGTATAAGACTGAGACTTTTATTTGAAACTTGTGTCACATCTAACCTGTGTGATTTTGGGAGTGGAATTCCCAGATTTGCCCCACTTTTGCTTTGTTCAGTGGACCGAACAGTCCACCGAGAACCTGTCGACGACTTTTTGATTTCAGGTAATTTATTTAATTAATTATTTAATTTAATTGAGGGCCTGGATTGGCTGTTGCATGACCTGGATTGGAATGCAGTTTGTTATTTTTTGAGGTATCTTAACGGGTATCCTGGATAGTAAGTTTTGTATAATGCTAATGGACATATAGAAGTTGAGGGTACACATATCCAGATGTCATGTTCTCCTTCAGTAGAAGATCTACAGGATATTGTACTTATTGTTGAAGGGAATCTAGTCACGTGGAATTGAAAAAAACAAGTTATGCCAAGGTCGAGTGTTGAAGCAGAGTATGAAACTATGCTCATATCAAATGCAAGATGATTTGTTATAATCATCCCTACAACATTTAGGATTCAAGCATATAATTCCATTGAAATTATTTCATGCAGGCAGCCACACATAATGCACATAACCGAGCATTTCATGAGCCAACAGAGAACTGAACACAATTAGGTTGTTGAGCACTTCACTCATGATAAAATGATTAACGAGAAGGTGTCATCATCTCCTTTTGTTTGCCTACTAGATCAATTAGCAAAATTTTTACAAAGGCTGTATTTTAGTAGAGTAGAAATTACATGTTCCAAGTTGGTTGTTCATGCAACCTATACACCAACTTGAGTGGGAGTGTTATAATGCATCTATATATGTAATATGTGTAGCATGGTCTATGATACTCATGTCATACCACCTTATCATGTTATAAGTAATGTCAATGAAGGGCACTTTGGTCAAGTTCCATATTTCTTATTAATGGAAAGGGGCATTGAGGCACCATACACTATTTTCCCTTTATCACTTTTCTCTCTTTGTTTTCTGCTTATCTTTTTTCTCTTCTCTCTTCATTTACACGGACTGTAGAAATGAAAGGCCCATTTCCTCTATAGGACTTCTTATATATACAGTTAATTGTGGTGGAATATAGTATTATCTTATGTAGTGTTCTATTGTAGCAGACAGTTTGTTGGGTAACCTCTATTGCTGGTATCTTTTGTAAGCCATGTTAATGATAATGATGGTTCTATTGTATGTAAATGTTGTTTATGCACTTTTTAAAAGATTGCAACCTTTTATTCCCATTTAAGTTTCTTTCTGATTTATGACTTGTAAGTGTCTCTAATATAATGTGTATTTAAGTGGAAGACTTTTGTTGCAGATCAAGAAATATAAAATAAGTGAACCGGATATGATCAAAGTAGAAGAGAATGGCTTCCTATCAAAAAGATAGATAAATAAATAAATGATAAAAAAATTTCTACTATTCTAGCAGATCAGTAGTCATATTGTATTCTTACTTTTCATTCTATCTCACATGGTTGTTCTAAAAGTTTATAACTATTTCAGGTCCGGATATTCTCACTAATGGATGATCCTATCTTAGATGCCATCTGTGAAAAGCTGCGACATAAGACTTACAAAGAAGGAAGCAAAATTTTGTATTACGGAGGTCAGTTGAAAAGTTGGTTTTTATTGTGCGTGGAAAACTGGAAAGCGTTGGAGTAGATGGGATTATAGTCCCTTTGTCAGAAGGGGATGTTTTTGGTGTGGAGCTTCTCACATGGTGTCTTGAACAATTTCCAGTGAACAAAGGTGCAATTTTAATTCTTGACATTCTTTATCCTTTTCCCCCCTGGTGTATAGACTAAGGAAATACTTAGTTTTTTGCATACACTACTTTCTGTTAGATCTGTGGGGGTTAATTAATTAAAAATTAAAGAAAACACACATACAAAAATTAGAAAAATTGACACAGCAATTTTAACGAGGTTCGGTATAAACCTACTCCTCGGGACCACGTCCAAATGATGAACAATCCACTAACATAAAGAGATTACATACACCAATTGGTCTTACACATATTAAAGACTCCCTCTTGTAA
>JAUPMG010006759.1:0-29856 GCA_031762675.1 Pachysandra terminalis | reverse complement strand
TTCTAGATTATTTTAACTTCAAATCATTAAATAAAAGTCTAATATTCTTATGAGAATTTTATACAAAGTATCAAAATACAAGGTTACTATTCTAAGAGATTTTCTTATAATTATTGCAATAGAAGTTTTAAAAAATTTCATAATTATAATGACTATCTTTTCAATAGTATACCATTTAATTTTTAACTTTAATAATGATTTCTCAAATTATATTAAATAAATATAATTTATTATAAACTAGAATTTTCTTAAATATTAAAATAATACTTGTTGATAAAATATATTTAACTTCTGCACAAAATGTACCTATTTAAATCGAAATCCTAATACTGTTAATAATTTAAAATAACATTATAAGACTTTAAACTTTTAATAGCTATAAAATTAATATTTAAGTAAATTCAAGAAGGAATCTTAATATATTTATATTTATATATTTTAAAATATTTTTATATCTTTATAAAAGGTTATTAGTATAAATATTGTTCAAAATATTCATATAAAGGTTGTTATAAAAAATTACAAATAATAAATTTGAAAAATATTGAAAACTGTTCTTTTATTTTTATAAAAGTTGTTTTGTTATAATGAAATTTTTATTAGTTTAAAAATAATACAATCTACTGTAACCATAATATAGATATTTGTGATTCTGAAATTAATAAATTAATTACACCAAAGTATTTTAATTTCGAGGAAGAAATTCATTTAAGGATGAATGATTGTAAGAACCTGAAAAACTACGACTAGAAAATAATTTTTTTTATAAGGCTAAATTGGTAATTTAATCAATCCATAATTAAAACTAACCTAAAGTTGGTAAATAATACATTTCTAATTATATATAGAAACTTAATATAGTTAAGTTAAACATTAGTGAATAGGTTCCGAGATTAACTAAAGAAAACTAAGCTTATTTACTTAAGTTAGGCTTAAATAGACAAGGCATGGGTTTAGTAACTAATCTAGTGGGCTTAAGTAGTTCCTTAAGGCCCTAGGTAGTTACATATATAATTAAATCCAATTTTGTGGCTAAATAATAGGGGAATTTAAAATACAAGTTATAGTTAGAATAAGAGTCCAGATAACTGGTAAATACTAATTAACAGTTCTAATACAACTATAGCTCTTAAATCGTTATAAAAACAAGTTAATTAAGTGAATCAAAGCAATTTCGTGGGAAGCCTTTTGGAGAGGAGATCTAACACCTCAAAACCCTAGAATCCTAGAAGATCAAGAAAGAATAAGAACCAACATCATAATTTTGCAATTCCTATGAGTTTTCCTTCATCGTCTTGTGTATTTACTTCTACCTATTGTTATAACATAAATGAATTCTTGTGATTGATTTGTAAACCCTTCCTCGTGTTCTTAAAAGTAAAACCCAAAAATAAATATCCAATAAAGATAGAGTAACCATCACCATCAGTTAAGATACCAAAAAGCAAAAACAAAAAACAGAACAGTGCTCTCGGGTTAGGCTGCCGACCCATTTTGGTAAACTAAAACCCTGCCGACCACCTTGCTGACAGCAGACCCATAAAACATTTATTCGACAATTTTTTATATTTGGACACCTTTATAACGTAATTTTAGGTATTTTATAAGAGTTTTCAACGTTGTTAAGACTATATTACATGTTTAATCTACCTACACCTTAATAATGACCTACTTCTAGGAGGCCTTAAGCATAATGTAAAAATTAGTGAACTTTTGCATACTTTAATAAGATTGGTATACCCCAACCCTGTCAACCCTGTCAGAAACACAGAGTGCTCACTGGTCAAGGTACCGAGCAGATCGGTATATCCCAACCCTGCTGACCACACCAAAACATGTTTTTTTGTAGATTTGACCTATTTAGACCTACCTTGACCACCCTTTAAAATATTTTGGACTTTGGCACACCTTTCTATTTTTCGGTATAATCCGACCCTACTTAACTCCACTTTTAGCCTATTTTATAATTTTATACTTTGGATACCTGTATAATGATTAACCAAGTGTATTGGCTGTGTTCCCAGGTGCTGGGAATGCATCTTTAAGATTTGGACCACCTATACCTAAGTTTTGACCTATTAAAACCTTGGATCACATTATGAAATTCTAAGATATATGGGGGATTATCCCTACAACACTTTTGCTGGTTCTATGAGCATATTATATTGTTGCCCAGGTGATTTATTTGGTGTACAAGCAAGTTGGTACCTTCTTTATGATTATAAGTGTGTTTATTGAGAATTTAAGTGTTATATGTGAATTATTTAGCACTAAGGACTGTTAATTGTGTGAATACCTCATTCCCTAATAAAATAAGACTTATTACATATTTATAATTTACTCATCATATATACATGTGTGCTATAACTCTATATCTCATTATGTGCTTATATTAGCCTAGAATCATGAGAATGTGTCTCATGTGCTTGTTGATCTGAATATATGTTTGTGAATATCATTGTGTGTGCATTGCATTAATAAATGGATTTGAATCAATGACTTGCATTTGAAAACCTGACCGAGATGGCTTTCCTGAGATCCTATTATTGGAGCACACTATGCTTGGCCAATAAAGAATAGTATTATGACTCATGATATGGATGTGACCATTTGCTTGTTCATTGTGGGACTAAGTGTTTTGTACTCCCAAGGTGAGGGATAGATTGTGTATGGAGGTCCCAAGATCTGATTCATAAAGTCAACTTCTGTTAGTAGCTCAGGTAATGTATGGCTCATTGAGGATAGTTCTCGTTATTGATGTTAAGAAAATAAGTAATAAATGGAAAATCAAACAAACACAAACACACACAGAATTTACGTGGTTCAGCTAAAATCGCCTACGTGCACAGAGCTGCAGAGATTTTACTATCTTTTGGAGAATATACAATCAAGAAGATGATTACAGAGGAAAAACCCTCATTATCTATTAATGATCCCACAAACCTTAGTGGGCCGGGCCAACAACTAGGCCACTAACCTGGCTCCATATAAAAGCCCAACAATTCTCCCACTTGGAGACTGGTTCAACAGCAAGCAATAGAACCAAAAGCCTCTAGTCAAAACTCCTTTGCAACTCAAATTATGTCCTCAAGCTAGAAGACCAACTGAAGTTGCGCACAACTTTAGTTTCTTAAGGGTAACACCCTTAGTCAACATATCTGTCGGGTTATCATTTCCACAAATCTTCTCAAGCACCAGTTGCCCATCATCAAGAAGATATCGAATGAAATGAAATTTAACTTGAATATGCTTAGTCCTGGAATGGAATGTCGGATTCTTGGCAAGAAATATGGAACTTTGATTATCACTGTAAAGAATACCCTTCTCATTCCTCTTGCCCAGTTCTTTTAAGAAACCCTGTAGCCAAACCATCTCCTTTGCAGCTTCTGTCACATCAACATACTCAGCTTCTGTGGTAGAAAGAGCAACCACCTTTTGCAAATTTGAACCCCGAGACACATCAGTACCACCCAGAGTATATACAAAACCTGTAGTACTCTTCCTACTATTAACGTCACCTACAAAATCAGCATCTACAAAGCCCTGGTGTTTCAACCCAGCTGCAATGAAACAAAGACAGGTATCTGAAGTAACCTTCAAATACCTCATAATCCACTTTATCGCTTCCCAATGCTGCTTTCCTGGATTACTCATGTATCTACTCACAACTCCCACTGCATGGGCAATGTCAGGTCTAGTACCGACCATAGCATACATAAGAGAACCAATAGCTGGAGCATAGGGAACCTTACTCATGTAGTCATGCTCATGTTCTATCTTCGGTGATTGTTCCTTGCTAAGTCTGAAATGACTTCCCAAAGCTGTGCCCACTAGTTTTGCTTTATCCGTATTAAACCTTCAAAGAACCTTTTTCACATACCCAGATTGTGAAAGCTTTAAAGTAACTTTGGCTCTGTCTCTGATAATGCTCATGCCAAGGATTTGTTTCGCAGCACCAAAATCCTTCATTGCAAAATGTCTTGACATCTTCTTCTTCAGATTATTAATCTCTTGGATGTTAGACCCTGCAATAAGCATGTCATCAACATATAACATAAGAATAATATAAGAGTTGCCAAAGTACTTAAAGTAACAGCAGTGGTCTGCCTCACATCTGGTGTACCCCGAACTACAGATGAAATTATCAAACTTCCTGTACCACTGCCTTGGAGCTTGCTTCCGGCCATACAAGCTCTTCCTCAGTTTGCAAACCATGCTCTCCTTTCCCTGTACTGTGAACCCTTCTGGCCTGTAAATGTCTTCCTCCAAGTCACCATGAAGGAATGCAGTCTTGACATCTAACTGTTCAAGATGCAAATTCTCTGTAGCCACCATTCCCAGTACCAATATGATTGTTGTAAGTTTGACAACTGGAGAGAAAATTTCAGAGTAATCAATGCCTCTCTTCTGCCGAAAACCTTTCACAATGAGTCAAGCCTTATACTGTTTGCTTCCATCAAGCTCATTCTTCACCCAGTATACCCACTTGTTGTGCAAAGCCTTCTTTCCTGGTGGTAGACCAGTTAGCTCCCATATCTGATTCCCTAAAAGGAATTCATCTCATCTTTCATGGCTAACTTCCAATTGCTCGAGTTTTCATCTTGCAAGGTTTCACCAAAGCTCTGCGGTTCATCACCATCAGTCAGCAGAATATAATTCAAGGTAGGTGAATAACGTTGTGTAGGTATAATGGACCTGGAAGATCTACGAATAGCAACTGTAGGTGTACTCGGCTCAACGAATAACGTTGTGTAGGTACCTATGGAATAATAGGGATGGGTGCACTATGTTCCTCCTATAAATCAGACTCTCTGTCAGTTAGACTTGTGTTTTGCACTGTGATTTCAGGGAACTCATCCAGACTGACAAACTCAGACTCGCGTGAAGCTGTAACTGTGGTATCTGTAATTACCCTAGATCTGTCCTTGTACATAACTTTCTCATTAAAAATCACATTTCTGCTTCTGATGATTTTCCGATTCTGATCATCCCAAAAATGGTAGCCAAAGGACTCATCCCCATAGCCAATAAAGAAACACTTTCTAGACTTGGCATCAAGTTTGCTACGAGCATTAGAATCAATATGAACATAAGAAACACAGCCAAAAATTTTAGATGAGAAAGATTTACCTCTTTTCCAGTCCAAACTTCTTCTGGTAGTCTGAACTTCAAAGGAGCTGACAGCCCACAGTTGATCAAGTAAGCTGTAGTATTAACAGCGTCTGCCTAGAATGTCGGAGGTAATCCAGCATGCTACCTCATACTTCTGGCCCGCTCATTGATGGTTCTGTTCATACGTTCTGCAACCCCATTTTGCTGCGGTGTCCCGGGGATGGTCTTCTCCATCCTGATACCATTCATTGCACAATACTCCTTGAACCCTCCATCAATGTATTCACCACCATTATCAGACCTCAGGCATTTCAGTTTTAGGTCTATTTCAGTCTCAACCATGGCCTTCCATCTCTTGAAAGTCTCAAACACATCAGATTTATTTTTCAAAAAATAAACCCATACCTTTCTGTTGAAGTCGTCGATGAAGGTAACATATTACCGAGAACCACCAAGAGATGTAACCAGAGAAGTCCCCCACACATCGGTGTGTACAAGTTCCAACTTTCTTGACCTTAGAGCTCTGGCAGCTTTCAAGAAATTGACCCTTTTTCTGCTTCCCCAGAATAAAATTCTCGCACATATCCAAATCAATTGATTTCAATCCTGCTTGCTTTCCTTTTGAGATTAGGATCTTCATCCCTTTCTGACTCATATGACCAAGCCTGCAATGCCAAAACTCTGCAGTGTTCTCAGCTTCAGCAACAGCAATGGTATCTTTTGACCCGGAGGTCAAATATAACGTACCAATTTTTTGACCATGAGCCAACACCATTGCTCCCTTTGTGAATTTCCACATACCACTAGAGAAAACAACCAAATGACCATCATCATCGAGCTGTCCCACAGAGATTTTTCTTCAGCTCTGGAACATGTTTGACTTTCGGTAAATTCCACATAGAATTATTTGGCAATGTGATGCACACATCACCCAAGCCCACGACATGTAATGCTTCTCCATCGGCCAAATACACCTTACCAAAATCACCAGCAACAAGTTCCGCATGATTTCTCGATGTGAAGTGGTATGAAACGAAGCCCCCGAGTCCAAAACCCAATCATCAACCGAACTGTAAATTGCAAGAAGTAAAACGTCCTGAACTTCTTCGGTTACTGTATTCGCGGAGTCATTCCCAGTTTCTTCAGACTTTTACAATTTTTCTTGAAATGCCCTGTTTTGCCACAATTCCAACAAGTGACTTGTTGCCCAAGTCTAGTTCTACTCTTACTTCTATTTTTAGATTTTGATCTGCCTTTGTTTGAACTTCTAACAAAACCTCTACCCCAAGTATTGACATTAAGAGCAGAACTCGAACTCGAGGTTTCCCCTGAATGAAAATCCATAGATCTTAATGTGCCTACTTGCTTTTAAATTTACATAGAGATATCGTGCATTATCGCGGGGAGGTAAGTTCATTAGTGCTCGAGAGAGACCATTGGATAGGATAGGGATTTTCGCTTTCAATTTGGATTATAATTTTCAATAGCTTGTGTATTTATGAATTAATTCGGATTGGCTATGATGGAATCAAACGCCTTAGTATTTTGATCTCTTGTTTAACCTTGTTCCTTTATTTTCTTAGTTATTAATTTTATTTGCTAGTTAAAAACCCATCTCACTTTTCGATTGTCCAAATAAAATTTAGGATAGTAATTTCGGTATTTAGTAGCTAAAATTCCCTATGGGTTCGACACTCTATTTCATCACTTTAATACTTGCTATGGTTTCGTGCACTTGCGAAAAATTACATCAAGGTTCTATTGTGTCCTTATGACCAAATCTTATCCAAGTGTCCCATTCCATATATCACATATCAACACCAAGCATATGGTCTCATGGACACACCATGCGTATCACATTCACATATGATATCAAGTTCCATGTACTCATGTTACACACATTTCATTAATAAAATCTTCACTCATGTCATGACAAAACGTGGTTTATCACCTCATTAACAAGTCCGCGACACATTATCACACATGGTAATTAGCATGCTTGAAACAGAATTAAAAATCTTAGAATTTAGCTGGATGGTCGACCCCCTATAGGTCAAAAAGTGTAAAACAATGGTTTTCATCGAGCGGACCTCACCAATCGATCGAAGGACCACCCTGTCGACCGACCAACTACACCAGTCGACCAACCCACAACAAATCAATCATAACAGTAGGGGCTATTTCATCGATTGGACCTTCCGGTCACACCACCGATCGATCAAAACGCCCATCCGGTCAACCGACCGACTCCACCGGTCGATCGAAACCAGGGAAAACTACACTTTCAAGATTCGAGGTCTATGGAGGATTCGATCATGGATAATACAGTACCCATCTGAAACACTCCAAACTCAGAGTGTGAGATCTCTAACACATACACCCTCATTTCCAATAGATCTAAATAACATTTATAATGATTCTACGCATATTATCATTCAAACTCTATCATGGGACAGAAAATAAGAAGAAGAAGCATAATATCATCATATCATGCTACAAATGTATTTTTAGGTACCACCCACATGTCTTACTAACTACACACATTAAACACCATTATTTTTATGTGTTGAATCAATAGTACTTACCTTGCTTGTGTAGAAATCCTTTTAGAAGTCTCATAGAACTTCTTCTCATTCTTCTTCTTCCTCTTCTTCCCTTTCTTCTGCAGCACCAAAGTTTTCTCTAGATTTAGATCTCAACACGCGTATCAAAACAAAATATGAAGGAATTAGAGTCCTTCCATAACCGACTACCTTTCCTTGAATAGGGGCGGTAGAGGAGGTGTCGTGCACTTCCCTCTCTATCACCCTCTAATTCAAACTAAAGGTGAAATTACCAAAGAATCCTTGGTTCAGCCGCTTGGACCAGACGAACAAGGCTGGAGACATGGATTAGAGTCCATTAGTCTCAGCCCAAATCTAAACACAAACAATAATTGGTAATTACACAAAATACCCATAATTAGTTTAAATATCCCTATTAACCCAATCAGTTGTAGTGGTACAGAATACCCCCAAATCAATTAAATAACATACATAGCTTATCAAACATATTAGAAATAGATAATATAATTATTCTAAAATTAAGGTTAGGTCACTATTGAATTGTTTTTAATTAATAATTAGATTTAGGTCGTTATATTCTACCTCCCTTAAAGAAATTTCGTCCTCGAAATTATATACCTCAATCTTCAAACAAGGAAGCATAGCAATTCCGAATTTCTAATTCCAAATCCCACGAAGCTTCAGATTCATCGTGATGGCTCCACTGGATCTTCACCAACTGAATTTTCGTAGTCCTCAAGACTTGTTCCTTCTGGTCTACTATGCAGTACGGTAGTTCTTAATTAGATACATCCTCTCGCAATTGTAACTATCTCCAATCTAACACATGTGAAGCATCCGGTTCGTACTTCCGTAACATGGATATGTGAAATACATCATGCACTGCTGATGTAGTGGTAGTGCAACTCGATAGGCAACACTCCCAATACGTTCTAGCACTTGAAACGAACCAATGAAATGCAATGATAACTTTTCCTTCCTACCAAACCTCATTACACCTTTCATATGAGAAATCTTCACAAACATGTGTTCCCCCACTGAAAATGTTAACTCTCTCCTCCACCGATCTGCATAGCTTTTCTGTCTACTATGTGCAGTATTCAGTCTAGCTCTGATCAATTCCACCTTGTCTTTAGTTTCTTGAATGAGTTCTAGTCGAAGAATACTACTCTTACCAACCTTTGTCCAACACACTAGAGATCTACGCAGTCGGCCATATAGTGCTTCGAAAGGTGCCATGCCAATACTTGACTGGTAACTGTTATTGTACCAGAATTCCACTAACGATAAATGCTCACTGCAATTACCTTCAAGGTCAAGAATACATGCCCTCAACATATCCTTTAAGATCTGATTTACTCGCTCCATTTGTCCGTTTGTTTGTGGATGGAAAGTTGTATTGAAATCTAACTGCGTACCCAAGGCTCTCGGCAAACTAGTCCAAAATTGAGAGGTAAACTTCGAGTCACAATCCGATGTGATGCTTACTGGAATCTCATGAAGTCTAATGATCTCTTTCATTTACAGTCTTCAAAGCTCAACAGTCTCCTGCATTTGTTGTAAAATTCACTAGCCATCTTTGTTTCAGTGTGGGCTTCTTTCAATTCTGTTGGGAGATTATGAAGATGGATGTCCTTGAGGCAACATAAATTTTCTTTATGAGTACCCAACTTCCTCGCTTATACACCAGTACTTTTAATGTTCTTATTCCTAAGGTGGACATCCCGTAAGGTATGATCGATTTTAGACCGATTAGCTTATGCTCTGTGGCCTATAAGTTCTTTTCAAAACTAATGGTAATGAGACTTAGGGATATTAGTCCTAATCTTATTTCTCCGGAACAAGGGGCCTTCGTCAAGGGGAGACTCGTTTCTAAAAATATAAGTCTTGCTCGGGAATTATCAAAAAATATTGGTAAAAAGGTGTTTGGAAGTAATGTCATAATGAAATTGGAAATGGCCAAGGCTTATGATCGATTATAATGGGATTTTCTATTGGAGGTATTAAGAAGGTTTGGTTTTGCTGAGAATTGGATCAGGTTGGTGGCAAGTTGCATCTCAAACTACAGGTTTTCTGTTGTTCTTGATGTCTCCTATGAAGGTTATTTTAATTCTTCCCGGGGGATTAGTCAATGAGATCCTCTGTCTCCTTTTCTTTTCATTTTGGGGGCTGAAGTATAGAGTAGAAGTCTATCCAAAACTTTTAGAGATGGAAGTATCAACTATTACCATTATTTTCGTGGGTGCCCGGTGGTTACTCATTCTCTCTATGCTGATGATGTGGTCATTTTTTTTAAATGGCAGAAAATCTTCCATTCAAGAGTTGAAGAAGGTTATTAATGGTTATTCGTTGTGCTCTGGGTAGAAAGTTAATGAATAGAAAAGATGTTTTTTCTTACATGATAAGGTTCCTAGTGCTAGGGCAGAGGTTATTTCACGAAGCACAAATTTTACTAGAAAAAAGCTTCTGATTCTATATCTAGGTGCTCCTTCATATACCGAGAGGTTGAGACTAAGTTTATCTGAAGACCTATTAAAAAAAAATTACAATCGAAGGTTGCTGATTTGAAAAGTAAGCTTTTGTTTAATGGTGGTAAGTTAATTCTGTTTAAGCATGTTCTTAGTTCTTTGTCGGTACATTTAATAGCTTCTTTGGCTATTCCGTGTGGTTTGGTGAAAACAATTTCCACTACACTTTTTCTGGGGAGAATATGATGGTAATCCTAAACGTAAATGGGTGGCATGGAAGGAAATTTGTTTACCGGTCAAAGAAGGGGATTTAGGTAATAGAAATTTGTCCCAAGTGATCGAAAGTTTTAGATGGAAACAAGCATGGGGGATTATTAATCATAATTCATTATGGACTAAATAAATGTTCTAAAAATACATTGGGATTTCCCATTTACACCAGATTCAAAAGAAATTAGGGTCCTCCCACCTATGGAATCAAATCTCTGGAAAAATTCTTGGTTTTATCGAAAACACCTCATGGTGCTTGGGCAGAGGGAAGGTATCCTTTTGGTTTGAAAAGTAGTGGCATGGGGATATTGGTCAATAATATTGCTGATTTATCTTCTATTGACGTTACTTCTTCGGTTCAGGATTTTTTCTAGAATAATTTTCAATTTCCTGGTTTGCCAACCGAGCTTAAAGAAATAGCTTCTCTACAGATTCAGCGTAAGGGTATCTCTCTTCAGGACTGCGATGATATAAGATTGAGGCCTTTTTCGAGTTCAGGTCTATTCTCTTTAAAATCTGATTATGATCACCTTTGGACAAAAGATTTGAATGTTTCTTGGGCAAAATATGTTTGGTTGAAACATTTGCCTGCAAAAATCTCTACTTTTATGTGGAAATTTATCCGAGGTATTATCCCAATTGATTCAAAAGTCCAATAATGTGGGATTAGTTTGGCTTCTAAGTGTGTCTATTGTATTAATGGTAAGGTTGAATCGCTTCAGCACCTATTTTCAGAGAGCGGGTTAGCTGAAGATATTTGGAATCAAGGTGCTTATTGGTTCAATTTTTTTACGAGCTTCCTGCTCGTAATTCCATATTGAATTTTCTCTTTTCTTGGTTCCAACGGGGGAATCTAAGATCTCAATATGGCATGCTTTCGGGTATGATTCCCATGATTGTATTATGGGAAATTTGGTTGGAGCGTAATTTTCGTAAATTTGAGGATAGCAGCAACTCCTCGCACATGGTAATTAGAAGAATTGAACGACGTATCAGTTCGATTTCTGGTTTAATTGGTCCTTCTGAGGTGAAAATCAATGGCGATATTCGGACTCTCCACAATTTAAAAATCACCATCCACACTATACATAATCCT
The DNA here is from genome assembly GCA_031762675.1 of Pachysandra terminalis. NCBI lineage: Eukaryota > Viridiplantae > Streptophyta > Magnoliopsida > Buxales > Buxaceae > Pachysandra > Pachysandra terminalis. The sequence goes on along the minus strand of JAUPMG010006759.1, from coordinate 18,346 downwards.
AAGGTTACTCTGACTCGTTGGTTGCGGCCTTGACAGTTGGGTATAAACTAAACACTGATGGTGCTACCAAGAGGAACACGGGGTTAGCTGGTGGGGGAGGTATTCGCGGGACAGCAATGGCAATATGGTTTTTACCTTTCATAATTTCTATGATAATGCATCAAATAATGTGGCTGAACTCCGTGCTATTCTAGATGGTTTGAAACTATGTTTGTAGTTTAATATCTTGTTTGTCCATGTGGAGTCTGATTCTTACATCGCTGTGAATTGGCTGAAGGGGAAGGGTGTTCCTAGTCTCAATCAATGGTATTGGTGGTCGGAAGTAATTCGTATCAAAAGCAAGTTGAATACTCAGTTTTCGCATGTGTTTCGGGAGAGTAATGATGTGGCTGATGTACTCACAAATGAAGGTGTTCAATCCAGAGAATTTAAAAATTTTCATCATCACTTGGATCTGCCAAGATTAGCAAGGGGTTTCTTTCGACTCGATGTGTCGAGTCTTTGGAATCTTAGACAGTCTTAGTTTCAATGGTGGTATTGCTTGTCCTAGTATGTTCTGACTAGTGAGACTGTTATTCTATCTGGCATAGCAGGTGAACTTGATTGATGTAATTACTGTTGCCTTATTGAGTACAGCAATTGGACAGATGCAATATGTAAACATATTAAATCCTTGGGCAGCTGTACAAAAAATAGTAATGGGGCAAAGGTAAGTCTATGCCTGCAACAGATCAAATTGCACGAGGCTCATCATATAACATCATCTCAAGATATAAAGGAGCAGGCAAAACAAGCCAGCAGCAGTAAGACAGAAGGAACATCAACAACACAACAGAGCACTTAGCAGTTCATGGTTGCAACTGACCAGGTTCAGCTTTGTTTTACCCAGTTACACTGAACTCCAAAACGCTCCATAGGTCAGGCAGTACAGATCTTCACATTTAAATCTATAGCAATTCATGTTCCATGCTCAATCTCTATGACTTTGTTAGGGTATTTCTGTTGTTTCTGTGCTTCTTGGTGGGCTTCTTCTACTGCTTCTATGCTGATGCTATATCTCTTGCCATTGCTGCTGATGGGACCCCGTTTCATTGGTCTAATGGTGATCTGGAGCAAGTGCTTTGTGATGTAATTGTTAGCCAAATTTGTTATTGGCTTACTTAAGGTTCTTGGGATGTGAAGCTATCTGTTTCTTCATGTTCTATTTGATTTGGGGTAACATATCATAGAGTCTCATGTGATTAGAAATCCTCTTGATAGAGATTGGTTACTCTAAGCTTAGTTTCTTTTATGGGCAATGTGTGCCCATATTTTTTTGTTTAGTTTAGATTAGCCTTATGATGGGTGCGGTATTGGCTTATGTTTGCCTATAACCATTCGTTGTTTGTTGCTAGTCCATGTATATGTTTTTCTCTTCTATCAATACAAATATCCATTAAAAAAAAGGATGCAGTAACCCGAACTAGTAGAAAGTGAGCCGATTTGGTCAAAAGGTTCAAAATCACCAAAACTGAATCAAATCCACTCCTGGTCTTCGGTAAAACAATGATAAAATCCATCATCACATTTTCCCATTTCCATTCAGTGATCAGTAATGGTTGAAGCATACCTGCAATCCTCATATGTTCTGCCTTAACATGCCAACAAGTAAGACATCTCGCCATGAACTGTGAAATGTCCCGCTTCATTCCTCATCCAATAGCTCTCGTTTGATGCTAGGATCATCTCGAACACAAAGACATCCTTTGAATCTGATCAAACCATCTAGCCGTACTACCCAATCAGGTTTCTCATCATCTACTACAAGTAAATGAAGCTCTTCATCTGCCTTCTGTCCCTCTGAAATCCAATCTATCAACAATGGCTAAGCAACAAGGCTGAAAATCAAACCATTCTACTCTCTCTGAAGTGGCTGAACGCTTAAGGCAGAAAAAACCTCTAATAAACTCCACTCTTACCTCATCAAACTGGCAAAAACACCACGAGGTTTCCAGTTCAATGCATCGCTAACTACTTTTTCCTTCTCTAGATGATACTGAAGTGTAGAAACATAGTCATGCACTAGCTCCATCCATCACTGACGCATGTTCAACTCCTTCTGCGTGAAGAAATACTTTAAGCTCCTATGGTCAGTAAAAAGCTCAAATTCCTCTCCATACAAATAATGCCTCCAGAGTTTAAGGGAAAAAACAATAGTAGCCAATCAAGATCATGCGTAGGATAGTTACGCTCATGAGTCATAAGTTGTCGAGATACATAAGCGATAACCTTGCCATCTTGCATCAACACGCAACCTAAACCTTGAAGTGAAGTGTCGGTTATACACATCCATCTTCCTTGCACTAACAGGAATCACAAGAATAGGTATTGATGTCAATCTCTGCTTCAATTCTTCAAAAGACAACTCACACGAATCATCCCAATTAAATCTCACATCTTTCCTAGTTAAATGAGTCAAAGGGGTTGCTATTTTGGAAAACCCCTCGATAAATTTTTGGTAGTAGCTTGCCAAACCTAGAAAACTTCTAATCTCTGCCACATTCTTCGGTCTCTCCCAACTGATTACTGTGTACTCTACTTTTGAAGGATCCACTAAAATACCTTCCCTCGAAACAATGTGACCAAGAAATTGAACATAGTCCTTCGGAAAATCACATTCCTTAAACTTGGCAAACAACTAATAGTCAAAAGGTGTCTTCAAGGCAATCCTTAAATGTTCCTCATGCTCCTCCCACAATCAAGAGTAGATCAATATGTCATTAACAAGGATAAAACTGGTCCAAATAAGATCTGAACACCCTATGCATGAGATCCATAAAGGCTATTGGCACATTCGTCATTCCGAATGACATCACTACAAACTCATAATGACCATAGCAAGTCCGAAATGCTGACTTTTGAATGTCTTCCTCTCGAATCCTCGACTAATGATAACCCGAATGCAAATCGATCTTCAAAAAGAACCTAGCTCCCCTAAACTAATCAAACAGATCATCAATCCTAGGCAATGTGTACTTATTCTTGATAGTTACCTGGTTAAGATACTTATAATCTATGCACAGTCTAAGGGAACCATCCTTCTTCTTCACAAAACGAACTGGCGCACGGTGAAGTACTAGGTCAGATAAATCCCAGTTTCAATAACCCATCTAGCTGGTCCTTAAGCTCTTGCAACTCTGTCGATGCCATTCGATAAGTAACTAAAAAGATAGGAGAAGTGCCCGAAAACAATCCAATGCAAAAGTTTACCTCCCTTAAAGGTGGCAAACCTGGTATCTCTTGAAAAACAACAGGAAACTCCTGGACAATGGGGATCTCCTCCAATGATAACTGCTTCCCCACTTCCACTGCACATAGAAACTCTAACTGATAGGTATCCATCTACATCCCCAAAAAGTCAGACATCTGCCCTCAGGAAGATCAAACACAACAGACTTGGTGAAACAATAACCTTGGCATGATAGGCAGCTAGCCAATCCATACCAAGGATAACGTCAAACTCAACCATGTCCAAAACAATCAATCAAATACCAAGTTAAGGTCAAAAACTCAAATCACACAAGCATGAAATACTCAGCAAAGAGTTGCGATCCCTCCAACTGGATTAGCCACAATCAATGGCTCATCCAAACAACAAGGTTGAAGCCCCAAACACTGACCAAAGTTACTAGATATAAAGGAATTAGATGCACCCGAATACAATAGAACATGTGCTGGATTATGAAAGATGTGTAGAATACCTTCCGTAATAGCATTAGATGCTTCCTGATCACTCTGTGCAACTATCTCCGTCATAGCAATAGCTTTGCCCAGCTTAGGTTGACGAACTGCAATAGGTAGTCTCTGGCCCTCTGGTCTTCTAGGCTCTCTGCAAAACTTCTGAATATGCCCCTCGCTGCTGCAATTGTAATGCACAATCGGGCCTCTAGTTGGATGTCTGTTGTAGTGCATGTGGTCTAGGTGCAGAAGTAGAGTAACTACTATTGGTGTTCTCTCTACAGTCCTCTGACACTTTGCAACATCTTGCCTTTGTGGAAACTACCTCTACTGAAACCTCCCTCGATCAGTACGAGTTTGCTCCATCTAATGGAAAGACATATCAAGATCTCTCTCCACCCTCTTGGCACATTCCATAACTTCAGAATAATTCCGGAACCCAAGAGGTACAACTTTCGACCGAATCGCAAGTCGAATTCTTTCCTCGAAATTAGCTGTTTTATCACTTTCATCTGCAATCACGTGCAATACAAATCTGGACATAGAAAGTTGACCCTCGTATTGTGTCACAGTAAGAGAACCTTGCTCTAGCTTTAGAAACTCAATAGCCTTCTAGCGACGGAAACTACCAGGAAAGAAAGTCTCGAAGAACTAACTGCAAAACTCCTCCCAATCCACAATATCTCCCCAACTACGCTCAATCATCTCCCACTAGTGATATGCCTCACCTTTCAACATGAAAGTAGCCAAGGATACCCACTGGTCAACAGAACAATCTATGGTCCTCAAAATCCTTATCACTTCCAGAAACCACTCTTGAGCCTGCAGTGGCTCACCCACACCCTCAAACCCAGGTGGATTCAGCTTCTTGAATCTCTCAAGCCACTGAAACTAAGATTGCCCCAACTTTATGCTTTTCCACGTCTTACCTGTCCATCTTCTCTTGTTGGAGCATAGCCATGCCTCCCAATAACTGGAAAACACTGGTAACTGAGGATCCATCCCTTCCCTCGCTCCAGAAGAAGATACCTCACCACCTATCACATTCCTCATTCCACCGGCCATCTACACCAAACGAAAGCAACATAATTCTCCACACTGACTTTAACAGTAAACGATCAATCAAACAATCACATAGCATGTTACCACACAATTACAATCACCTAGCTCCTTCTATGTGTGTCCATCCTACTTCTTGTTTCTACGTTATAACTCCCTAGAATCACTAAACCTAAAGCTTTGATACCAATCTGCCATGCCCTGAAATCCCAACACGGATAGCTACAATCATGGACGAATCTCGCAGTGCAACTACATCGGATCCATCACATGGACCCTGGCCCGACTGAATCAATAAGCCAAAAAAGAGAATCTATGTGGAAGCTAATAATAAAATAAACCAATTCACCATTGCAAGTAGCTGTCTCACTGATTCAATCCACAATGTAATAAACAAAGTAAGCTACATCTATTACGTTATCTATACCATCCTAACATAAAATTGTCATAAATCAAATTGAGTTAAATGTCTCATCATAATAATAAATGAAGTAATTTCTTCCCAATCACAATCTCGCTCTCCTGAGATCATCTCATCTTGTAGACGTACAGCGCATAAAACACGTAAGCTATGAGGCTCGGTAAGTACACATGTTACACGTGTAAACAATGTAAAGCCAGCATATCATCATACATCTCAAAATGGTATATCACATACAATCTCAGAATAATAGAAAAGGCAATGCAAATGATAATGATGAAGTGCCATGAGCTGAATGCATACAATCAAATGCTCTAACATGATATGAAGCAATGCAACCAATGCAATGATTGATGATCGTATATATAATGTATGATCAATAGATTATTTTTGTCACATCCCAAATCTAGAAATCTCCATGGATTCCCCATGAATTGGAATTGTACAACTGCTTTCCCATATCCATTGAACCCAAAAACTCCATCTAATAAGTGTCTTTCCAGTTCCCCAGAATTTTCACACTCTTTACCCTCTGAAAGTTCAAACAACACTACCTTCTCAAAATAGTCTACCTTAGCAAAGCAACAAGCCAATCCATGCCCAGGATATTGTTGAAGTCAGTCATGGTCAAAACAACTAGATCTGCCTTTAGACTCAAATCTCCTAATCTAATCACACAGTCTATGCATACATGGTATAGAGTAGTCACTCCCCGAACCGGATTAGCCATATGCAAAGGTTCACTCAACATAGATGGCACAATACCCAATGTATGCATAAAGCTAGTAGATACAAATGAGTGTGTAGCACCCGAATCAAATAGTACATGAGCAGTCGTATGGAAAACATGTAAAGTACCTTCCACCACTGCGTTCTCCGTCATTTCTCTACATAACTCCCTCAGTCAAGGCATTGACCTGGCCCCTCAGAGGTGATCTAGCATCTCTCTGACCCTCTGCTTGAATCAGCGCGCGGTAATATTTCTTCACGTGCCCTTCTTTTCCACAACAGTGGCATATCACTGGCCCTCTCAGTTGAATATAAGAAACTGCAATCGGTGCCCCTGCCCTCGGTGCTGGTTTAGCTACTAAATCCATGGGATACGACCTTAGACCTAATTATTGGTCGCAATCCTTCTTCAAACTTTGTTGTCTTTTCTTCCTCATCAGCAATCATATGAGGTGCAAAGCTAGATAGCATAGAGAATTGGCTCTCATATTGTGCCACAGTGCTGGAATCTTCTTCCAACTTTAGAAATTCTGAGCTTTCTGCCTCTTATAACTGCTCGAAAAGTATGTCTCAAAGAACTGCCTTCGAAATTCTTCCCAATCATTCACCTCTCCTTGAGCTCTTTCCACCATCTCCCACCAGTGATATGCTTCACACTTCAACATAAATGTAGCCAATTGTCACATCCCAAAACTGGAAATCTCAATGGCGTCCCCAAATTTAAGCTGTAACTCTCACCTCATATCCCTATAGGAGTGGATAAGCAATATAGAAACATAAGCGAAAGATAATTCATTAATTCTAATACTTATTTAAATGAAAGTACAATCTGTTCTTTCTAGTAAAACTATACCTAATACATATTTCCCTATCATCTAACTTCTATCATTTATTCCCTTTTTCCCATAACTCTCTCTTTAATAGCAATCATCCTTTTGCCTGAAAATATATCAACAAAACATACATAAGGTGAAAGCTCAGATGAGTAGACCTTCAAAGCAAGGTATTTACTTATATCCCAATGAGAAAATATACATAATAATGATTAAAGATATAATCTGGAAGATATGAATGATAGTAGATAAGGACAGAAGTCATTCAACTACTCATTCTCTCACCAAATCTCACCTTGGTTTGTATCATAAGGATATACATGGCCATATTTTGACAGTCTACAATGCTTAACTCTATATGAGAACATGCAAGTCAATGTGCATCAAACACATGACAATCACAATAACATGCACAGGAATATGAAATGCAATGCATATTGTTTGGCATTCGAATAGTGTATGTCCCACACTAGATCTAATCCAAGTACCCAAGATGATCCACTAATGGGAAATCATCCCCCCCCCCCCCCCCATACAAGGCTATGATAATGGATTATTCTACATGCGCATCATAGTTTCTAGGGGCTGCGACCTAATGGGCACAATTCTCACTCTTATTTTTTATCACGGGAACATATCCAAGGTTTCACTAATGTAAAATATCATTTTTAAACCATACATTATCCAATCTACTACAGAAATTGACTCTTATGATTCAGATATTGGAAAGTACACTCCCTCACCTATCATCTTACCACAAGTCTCTTGGGATACCTATCACATCCTAAACATGGAAATCTCAATTGAGTCCCCAAATTTAAGGTGTAACACTCACCCCATATCCCTTTGGAAGTGGATAAGCAATATAGAAACATAAGCGGAAGAAAATTCATTAATTCTAATAAGTATTTAAATAAAAATACAATCTGTCCTTATTTAATAACTAAATATAAACTACAATCTAATACATAACCCCTATCATTCTAACTTCTATCTTTATTTCCCTTTATTCCCATAGCTCGTCCTTTGGTAGCAATCATCCTTTAACCTGAAAAATATGTCATAAAACATACATAAGCTAAAAGCTCGGATAAGTAGACCTTCAAAACAAGGTATTTACTCATATCCCAATGCTATGAGAAAATATATAATAATAATGATAGTAATGATAAATATGGAAAATATATGATAATAATGATATGTGGACAGTAACCAAACAATGTTTATTCTCTCACCAAATCTCACCTTGGTTTTTATCCTAAGGATATCCATGGTCATATTTTAATGTCTACAATGCCTAAGTCTATATGATAACTATGACATCAAGTGCATCATACACAAGGCATCTACAATAATATCAACAAGCACATGAAAATACAATGCATGTTGTCTGGCATTCGATTAGTGTATGTTCCACAGTCGATCTTAATCATACTACCCAAGATGCTTCACCCATAACTAATCCCCTTATACCAAACAAAAATAGTAGATTATTCTATGTGCGCATCATAGATTCTAGGGGTTGCGACTTAGAGGTCTCAATCCCCTCGCTTATTTCCGATCATAGGGATAAATCTCAAGGCATCACCTAGACCTTCCTTTATGAACCATACATTTGCCGATCTACTAACAGAAGTGACTCTTATGATTCAAATATTGGGCCTCGCCAATGTGAACTTTCCCTCACCTATCATCTTACCACAAGTCTCTTGGGACCCCCATACAAGGCCTATCTCACGCCTTGGACATTCAAAACACTTAGTCCCACAATGGACAAGCAATGGTCAAAGCCATAACATGAATCATAATAGTATCCTATATTGGCCAAGCACAGTGTGCTCCAATAATAGTATATTAGGAAAGCCATCTCGGCCAGGCAGTCAATATGCAACATTCAGATCCATTAATTAATGCGGTGCACACACAATGATTTCACAAGCATATATTCAAAACAGCATAGACATGAGACACATCCTCATGATCCTAGGCTAATATAAAACACATAGTTTAATATATATATATATATATTTTAGTACATATGTAGGCATGTGCGAGAGTCATAAATAATATAATTATGTATGGTAAGTCTTATTTAAATTCAAGATGAGATGTCCACACAGTTAATGATCTTTTATGCAAATAAATCACTTAATATTGTCAAAAACACACATATGGTCACAACATGATATTAACAAGCTTATACCTCATACAAAACATCTGAGCATGCATATAATATGCAAATAAAACTAGTAGTAGTGTTGTGGGGTTATTTTCCTATGTATCATAAAATTTTATACTACCATGGGAAGTCTTAACAGGTCAAATCTTTGGTATAGGAAGTCAAATTTTGATACAGGCATTCCTAGTACCTGAAAACATGATAAATCAACTATAATTAACATTATACAACTGTCCAAAGTCTCAGATTTCAGTTTGGGCACAATTCAGTTTTCAGCTAGGTCATAGGTTGGTTGTAAGTTAGCCAAAAGTTCTCAAAGTGTGCCAAACTTCATATTCAGGTTAGGGTAGATCTAATTAGGTCAAAACTACGGAAAAAAAAAAAAAAAAAAAAGGCTAGGTGAAAAAATTTTGGCTGGGTTCATAAGTCAGTCGATTGGGTCGACCGCTTAACCAGCAAGCAGGTCAAAAATCTTCGGCTGACAATCGGCTAGCCAATTGGGCAGCTGACAAGGGTTTTCTGGGTTCTTCAGTTTTGACCTATGCTCAATGTTTTGGCCATAAATTTTTATATACTTAGAGGAATCACCTCAAATTTGTTTTGATGTGTTCCTAACGAACAGGGGAATAGAAAATAAGTTATACAAAATATTTTCATTGGTTCTTTAATCGATAGTTCAGATCTTGATAAATCTCCAGTTTTAGTTCTTCTTTTCGATCTCCTAACGGATGGTGATGGTTACTCTATCTTCATTGGATCTGTATTTTTGGGTTTTACTTATAAGAACGTGAGGAAGGGTTTACAAGTCAATCAAAAGAATTCCTTCAGTCTATAAATAAATACACAAGATAGTGAAGGAAAACTCATAAGAAATGCAGAATTTTGATGTTCTAGGCTTCAAGGCTTCTAGGGTTTTGAGGTGTTCAATCTCCTCTCCCCAAAGGTTTCCCACAAAAATACCTTGATTCTAATCCTCTAATTCTCTTTATTAATCTTCTTTTTATAATGATTTAATATTTATAGTTGTATTAAAACTGTTAACTAGTATTTAGCAATTATCTAGACTCCTATTCTAACTATAACTTGTATTTTAATTTCCCCTATTAATCAGCAACGAAATTAACATTAACTAATTAGATATTTTATTTCCCTTGGGCCTTAAGGGACTATTTAAGCCCATTAGATTAGTTACTAAGCCCATGTCTAGTCTAGTTAAGCCTAACTTAAGTAAATAAGCCCAATTTTCTTTAGCTAAGCCCAGAACCTATTCACTAATATTTCACTAAATCTATATTACTATTAAAAGCAATTTTTACACTACTTTTAAGATTTTATCTTTCCTTTTTCTTAAGTTTTAATATAACACTTCTATTTTTATTAAAACTCTTCCATCCCACCCACGTTTTATTTTTATTAGAACTCTTTCACCGATAAATCCTATCTCTTATCCCTAAAAATCCCCTATTTTTTTTGGACTATCAAATTAAGAAATCTAAATAAATTTTAAAAAAATTATTAAAAAATAACTAAATAAATATATAAATAATTATTAAAATCTTAAATTTGATTAGTCATAAAAAAATCTTACCAACGAATTGAAGAATCTAACTAATAAGAGAAATAAAAAATTTACTTATCAACTAATAAGAGAAGCCAAGAATTTAATTATCAAAATTTAGATTCTCTAAGGGATTTAAAGAACATAAGTCTAGAAATCATATTAAGCTTATTAAAATCAAGATTCTAACTAATTAATAAATAGATATTTAATTAATTATAATAATGTTATTTCATACTTTATTTTAACATAATATTAGGATAATCTTTACAAGATAAATTTTAAAAAAAAGATAAGTTTAAGATCTTTCATTACTAGGTTGAAAAAGCAACATGCTAATTTTTTCTTTAAATAATTAATAATATATTAAATGTTATTAAAAATTATACAACTAACTTGCCATACCCTAGGTTTTCATGTGTTAATATAAATTTAAACAAAAGATAAGATAATATAATGAATTTTATTATGTTTCATATTTTTTAATATAGCAGTTATTGAAATATTAAAGATCAGATTTTCTTTGTATTATAATTTTAATTATAATATGTATTATAAGATCAACCTTCACGTGCAACGCACGTGTACTTTTGCTAGTTATATTAAGTTTGTATATGTAATTAGGAATGTCTAATTTACCAACTTTAGGTTAGTTTTAATTATGGAATGATTAAATTACCAACTTATCCTCATAAAAAAAATTATTTTCTAGTCCTGGTTTTTCAGGTTCTTACAATACCTCCATCACCTTTGGCGAATAAAACACTTAGTCCCACAATGGACAAGCAATGGTCACAACTTTATCATGAGTCATGATAGTATCCAGCATTGGACAAGCACAATGTGCTCCAATTTAGGATATAAGGAAGCCATCTCGACAGTGTAGGTCATAATGCAACTCATTGATTCACTCAATTTATTAATGCACATTCACATTACAATAGGATAAAATGAACACACACATATATTCAGATCAGTATACACATGAGTCATGATATGGTTGTGACCATTGCTTCAAATATAGTTTTTATCTTCTTAATATATTTTTATCTTCTTAATATATTTTATATTAATTTAATTGACTTTCTTGGGATTCAAGATCCCAGTTTTCTTGTTTAATCGCAAATTCTTCAAGATTAGGTTTATTCCTTCAATTCAATACTCTAATTTTATAGGTTTTATATATAGAAACATGGGGAAGAGATTAGCATGATTCACACAATAGTTCCTCCATGCCATAACATTAGTCTAGAAGTAAATACACAAGACATTGAAGGAAAACTCACATATTTTGCTGTAGATTTCTTCTTGGTGTTGATTCTTCTTTTTCTGGGTTTTTGATCTTCTTCTAATCCCTCTTAGAGTTTTCCACAAAATTCTCTTGATTCTAATCCTTTAATTCACTTATCTAACTTGTTTTTATAATAATTTAGATGTTAGAGTTGTATTAGAACTGTTAATTGGAAATAGCAGTTATCTAGACTTCTATTCTAACTAGAACTTGTATTTTTAATTCCCCTAATAATTAGCCACGAAATTGAATTATTAATTTATTATATTTTAACTCTTTTGGGCTCTATGGGAACTACTTAAACCCATTAAATTGGTTAATTTTATTTATTAAGCCCATAACTAATTACTTAAGCCCACACTACTTAAATTAAACCTAATTCCTTTATTTAAGTTTGTTACTAGTTACTAATTACTTAATTAATTATATTAAGACTATAGATTTTAAAATGTGAATTTATATTTACCAAATTTTAGGTTAGGAATAATTTTAGCCTTGTTAAATTACCTATTTTCCCTTATCTTTAAATTTCTTTTCTAGTCCTATTTTTCAGGCTCTTACACCAACTTCACTTTATGGTCCTCTGGGCACCCCATAGCACGGAAGATCTTCTCTATCTCCTGTACCCAGTCCTGAGCTCTCATGGGCTCCCCTCTTCCATCAAATGACGGTGGCAAAAGCTTCTTAAAGCGCCCTAGCCATAGTACCCCTCCCTCATTCCTTTGGGTCAACTGGGTCTGCCTCATATCCTGCTCTCTCTAAAGAGAAGCAGTCATATCACTTAACACCCGGTACACACCCGCAATCTGTGGGTCTATGTCCCCACCAAAAGAACCCTCATCAGCCGTGTAGTTATGCCTACCACCAGCCATCTACACACAATAACAAGTCTCTAAGTATGTGTTTTAAAGTCATACATATATATTTCACATACAACACAGCAAACATATCTAATCATTCTTTCATTCAAATACATGCAAAATCCCAATTCTGTTCTTCTATAGGTCTCTTAACATATTGTGATGGTTACTTTATATTTATTAGATCTTTATTTATGTGTTTTTCATATTTGAACATGAGGAAGGATTAAAATATCACACACAATAATTCATTCATGTTATAACACATTCTTAGGCTTAAATACACAAGAAGTTGAAAGGGAAACTCACATAAACTGTAGAATTATCTAGGTGGTTCTTCTTTTTCACTTGATCTTCTAAGCTCCTAGGGTTTAGAGTTGGTAGATCTCTTCTACCAAACGTTCTCCACATTCTTATGTTTTTTCTAGGTTTAGATTGACCTGAAAGGCTTATATTTATAATATTAGGTGTTAGAAACAACCTATAGTCCTAGTACAACTAGTATACTTCGATTTTAGGCTATTAGAAAATCCTAATTCAACCAGAACTCATATTTTCTAGCACTTATTAATTTCAAACAAATTTCCAATATATGAAAACTCTATTTTATTGGTTTGGGCCTTAAGGAAACTACTTAAACCCATTAAGCTAATTAATTGATTTAATTAAAGCTCATAGTTAATTACTTAAACCCAATTCAATTAAATAGGCTCAATTCCTTTAAATTAAGCCCATGGCTAATTAGTTAAGCCCAATGCTAATTAATTAACCCCCAAACAATAGATTATGCCATAATGTGTGATCAAACAAGGTCCTTATACAATAAACCAAATTGAAATTCAACACATAATAAGTTATAAAGAGTTTAAACATATAGTTTATGTTAGAATACTATTAAATTATCATCATACCCTTATTATTAAAAATATTTATTATTTATGATTTTTGAGTTCTCACAATCTACCCTTCTTAAATGAATTTCTCCCTCGAAATTAAAACACGTAGGTATTCTAAATTAATTAATTTTACAAACAAATAGATCTATATTACTATTAATGTAAATTATAATTTTAAACTAACAAGTTAAAGTAAAATATTTTTACTATAATAAACAACTACTTATATGTAAATAAAATGATAATTTCCAAAATTCATCATGTTTATTCATGCTTATAATAAAAACTTTTATTTAAATTTATTTATAATTATTAGGAAACCCAATATAATCATAACCCTTTATACAAAACTAAAATAATAGAAATAACACCAAATATCTTTTCTAGAAATTATATTAAAATTTCTTTATGCATTTACCTAAATATAAATTTATCGATATTAATCATTTAGAAGTCTTCTAAAAACATCAATCTATAAATAATTATTTATTATAATGAAACATCTTTTTTATATTTATATATAATTTATAAAAAAGTAATTATTTTAAAAATTCATTACTTTTTATTTATACTTATTATAAAAACTTTTATAAACGCTTATATATAACTTCTTGGCAAATCAAATTAATTATAACACATAATAAAAACCTAAAAATATTTGGAAACAACCAAAATATTATTTTTAATACTAAATAGAAATTTATTAAAATTCCTTGACGATTTTACTAAAATAATTATTTTGAAAATATTTATAATTTAAAAGTCTATTTAATGTTTGGAAAGAATCGATTTCTTAATATAATTATTATTTTAAATTTTTAAAAGTATTAAAATTTTGATTTAAATAGATACATATTATACAAAATTTTATATATAGTACAAGTACTATTAAAAGATTTAAGAAAAGGCTAGCTAAAAAGATAATTTAAGAAATCATATTAAAGTTAAACATTGAAAGATATGTTATTAAAATGATAGTCCTTTATAATTATGAAAATTTTTAAAATTCTATTTTAATGATTATAAGAAATTATTTTAAAATCTAACCATGTAAATTGATATTTTTATATGAACATTCTAATAAGATTATTAGGTTTTTATTTAATGGCAAATATAATTATAATATTAACAATGATAAAGAAAAAGAAATTATGACAATTATTATTTTATAAAAATATAAATAAATAATAACAATGAAAGTTAAATATAAATACCTTAGACTTTTTAATTAGAGAGATCAAATATATCAATTATTATCTTGATCAATAAGTTTTTTTCATTGTGATATTATAATATTATCCTAGATCTTAAAAGACTATTTCATCTATTATAACCTTTAATTTAAATTTATAACAATAATGAAAAATAAATAAATTTAAATTAATTTTATAATACTTCATAAAAATTCAATTAATGAAAAATCATGAACTTAGCATTTATTTTAACCTTATTTATTAATTATTTAACTTTTTTTCTCATAAATATGATATTTCTAACTGTGCATCTTCATTAAATTTTAGGATTAAGATTCTTATTTTATGCTTTATAGTCAAAAAGTTTCATCTTAGTACCTTTTTATTGATACCAATTCACTAAATAAATTAGAAGATATAATTAATAGAAAATAACATTAAATTCAATTAAATTAGTTAAAGATAAATTTTAATAAAATCTAAGTACCCTTACTAATGAATGAATTGATTAATAATAAGATTCAAATATTTTATAAATAATTATTTTTACTTACTATTTAGTTAAATTTCAGAAATAATATTATTAACTTTTTATTATCAAAACAATAATATTTTTATTTACATGATATAAAAATTTAATTATATTACATATTATATATTCCCAACTAGCACATGCAAAGAAATAAAAGTATACATTCCATACCACACAAAATTCACTCTAAAATTTACATTCATTCACTCCAATCACATGCATTTAATTGATTAGGTGAGCACTTAGTCTTCACCTGGCTTCTGGCCAATCCTGGTCGGAACCTAAAAAAAGTTCACCAGACCCTAGTCCAATTAATTACTTGTTGTATACATTATAATAATCATGCAATACGTATATTATATAAGTTTCACCTTATATATATTTTTATCTTTTTAATTCTTTATAATTTATATGACTATATTTCCTATCTCACTTCCAAAGAATTTAATTCAATGCATTTCGAACTACATTGACTTCAATTTCTTGAAAAGAAGTTAGTATTAGGATTATAAATAATTTTGATAAAATTTCTCATTCAACATATTGCAAGCCTTTGATCATCATGTCTTATGGAGACAATCCAATTCAGTATACTCACCACATGCTACATCCTTATGGTTCTGCCTTCAGAGTTTCAGAAATAATAGCATTCTTATTCCTAATTGTCTTTTCGGAAATCACCTAGTAAGGACGCACACAACCGCAGTCATCGTACCTCACTATCTCACATCATACATATCTATTTTCCTTTAGCCTCTTATAAATCCTTTATCCAACAGTTTGATTTTTTTATTTTTTAGTCCTAAGTCCTAATCAACTTCCTAAACTTTTTATTTATATTTATTAGAACTTAGGGTCTAATGCCACTTTTTTCATATCCCAAACCTAAAGAGATCCTTGGGATACTCAAAAGGATGGAATTATAACTCTCACCCCAACACAATGGGAGTGAATAAGCAATATAAAACATAAGCGAAAGCAATAAGATTAATTCTAATAAATATTAATAAAAGTTACAATCTGTTCATAAATCAACTAAATCTAATCTACAACTTCTAACATATGACTTCTACTCCCTTGTTCCCATATAGCTGCTCTCTTCAATATCAATTCATCCAATACTTGAAAATATTAATAAACAACAACATAAGCTGAAAGCTAGGATGAATAAGCCTCTCAAATCAAGGTATTTACTCAAAAACACATATTATGAGAAAATAAGTAATATCATATAATAACTGAAGAAAATTATTTTATTAATAAGGGTATCATAGTAATTTAATAGCATTTTCAAACCATATCTAGATCTGTAAGAACCTAAAAAATCATAAATATAAAATTATTTTATTAATAAGGGTATAATAGTAATTTAATAGGATTCTAATATAAACTATATCCTTAAAAACTTTCATGCTTACTATATATGAAATTTAATTTAAGTTATTGTATGAAGACCTTCTACGATCACATATCAAAGCATAATCTATTATTTAAGGCTTAATTAATTAAGTATCGAGCTTAATTAATCAGTCTTGGGCTTAATTTAAAGGAATTGGGCTTATTTAATTGAATTGGGCTTAAGTGATTAAGTATGGACTTTAATTAAATCAATTAATTAGCTTAATGGGCTTAAGTTGTTCCTTAAGGCCAAACCAATAAATTAGACCTTCAAAATATAAGAAATTTGTTTTAAATTAATAACTTCTAGAAAAGTTAAGTTAGAGTTAAATTAAGAGTCCCTAATAGCTTAAAATAGAAGCATACTAGTTGTACTAGGTCTATAGGTTTTTTCTAACACCGAATACTAAAACAAAAAAAAAACAAAAAGCCTTTTAGGTCAATATAAACTTAGGAAATGATAGGAAAACATGATAAGACTTTGGGAGAAGAGATCAAACACCTCTAAACCCTAGAAGCCTAGAAGATCAAGAAAGAAAAAGAACTAACACCAAAATTTTGCAGTTCCTATGAGTTTTCATTTCAACTTCTTGTGTATTTAAGCCTAATCATGTGTTATAACATGAAGGAATTCTTGTGATTGATTGTAAACCCTTCCTCATGTTCATATATGATAGAGAAACCATAACTATCCGTTAAGAGACCAAAAAGAAGAACACAAATTGGAGATTTATCAAGATCTGAAGTATCGATTAAAGAACCAATGAAAATATTTTTAGATAATTTATTTTATACTTTTTATGATTCCTCTGTTCGCTAGAAACTCATTGTTTCAAATTTGAGGTGATTCAAATAAGTATATAAGAAGTTATGGCCAAAATACCGAACATACGTGAAAGCTGAAAACCCTGAAAACTGCTCTCGGGTTAGCCTACCAACGACCTGCAGCCTACCGCTAGCCTGCCGACAGACCTATTTTTGAAATTTTTTGACACCTTGACCACTTGGACACCTTTATAATATAAATTTAGGTATTTTTGAAGATTTTTCAAGGTTGTTAGGACCGTATTACATGTTTTGACCTATCTATACCCCATAATTAAACCTATTAAATCTAAAAGGGATTAATATGTTAAACTCTTTACTAACCTTAGTAGGCATTTAATTGGAATCTCTAGATCATAATAATGCATGTGTGTATTTGAATGATTGATTGTGTTATATGTATGTTTATATAATAATATATAGGTGTTTAGTGTGACTTTTGTTTACATTGTGAATAACTCGCGATAAATTGTGTGCACCTTCATTCTTAAATAAGATAAACTCCACTATATGTATCTATATCTAATTATAATTCATTTATCATATAAAAGTGTGTTATTTATATATATATATATATTTATCCTTACTAGGGGTGCAATTTGAGTCAGTTAAACGCAAAATTGAACCGACCCAAATCGACTTCAGTTCAATTTGAATTGGGTTTCTAGATCTTTGGTTCGGTGTTGGTTTTGAAATTATAAAATTGAATTAGATCAGTTTGGTTTTGGGTTGAAGCCTCGGTTAAACCAAACCAAAGCAAAACCCGAACTATAGTGTATTATATATAAATATATATATATATATATATATATATATATATATATATATATAATGTAATTATAAAAAACATTATAT
>JAUPMG010006748.1:0-15856 GCA_031762675.1 Pachysandra terminalis | reverse complement strand
CGTAGAAGCCCAACCCACCTACTCCAAGGTATCAAAGCCATGGACAACCCCTATCATGCATAAAAACGAACCCCGGATCAACCTGCGACCCCTAGACCAAACCCTAGAGTTGGTGAAATGAGGGAAACCCTCGAATGCCAACTCTAGGTTATATGAAATTCATATTTGACCATACAAATGTCTTCGTGGGAGTGTCGCAATGCTCCTAGCCAAATTTCAGACCCTGAAACCCAATCTGTGGCTTCGGCGCACTCTTCGGCGCACCGAAGAGGTCCCCAAAGTATAGAGAGACTTACTGCCTCAGGATAGGTTGCCGAGAGCAGCTTCGGCGCACCGAATAGGTCGTCGAAAACCCCTTTAGGCTCGCCGAAGGGTAGCCGAAGGATGCGTTAAAGCAATGTGAAATCATTTCACATCTATCGAGACCAATTTGGACCACATAACAAAGCCTCATTCTATTTGGCACATTTCGGCTAGCCAAAGCGTACACCGAGACCCTGCCGAAGTGGTACATGTGTCCAAATGGGGTGATTCCAATGGGAGCACATGTAACTCGCCAAGTTATACATGTTTGACTATTTTCCCGGTTGATTCAACCATTGGTACAAAATACGACCCCCCATTTGGAACTTTAGGCTTTAGAGGATATGGCCAAGCCATAGGTGATTTCGGGAAACGATGTGAGCGGCCCAGAATAGGAGAACATGAGTGAATGCATATTATTTTAGGTTTACTCATGTTCTTTGTTTTTTTTTTTTCCATATCTCAGGAGTAAGAAGAAAACCGAGAGAGCTGACATGGATTGGGTAGTGCACTCTGCTAGACGTATGTAAAACAATTAGTCTAGAGTTAGACTTTGATACCTACAATGTATAGATTTTTATTCTAGGCATTTTTAGTTACTTATATCTTACTAGAACTGCTCAGAACTTCCGCTTGTGATTCAATTTGGGTAGCCACTCCCGTAGAAATACGGGGTGAAGGTTATACTTGGACTGGAAAACTTACGTAATCGGGAATTTCCGATTCGGGTCGTGACAATGTCTAGGTTTCACCTTCCTCGGGTAATCGTCGTTCCTTGCTCTATTCCCTCCTTTCTGATTGTAGGGTTGAAACCTTCCCCTATCTGTACGAGAAGTGTCCCTCTGCGGAACTGGGCGTGGAGTGCCTCTCTCGACCCGTCGAGTACAATCGAGTACTTAGGAGAAATTCCTCAACCCTAGTATGACCACTTTCGACCTAATCTCGAGTCGAAGTCCCTCCTCGAATTTAGTAGCTTTTCGCTTTCGTTGGCTACCGTCTGTGGTGCGAAACGCGACAGTATTGCGAAGGGCCCCTCATACTGGCTCACTGTAAGGGAGCCCTGTTCCAGCTTCATAAATGCTACTGCCATAGCTCTCTGGTAGCTACTCGGGAAGTAGGTCTCAAAGAACTGCCTTTCAAATTCTGCCCACTCACGAATTTGTCCTTGGGCTCTAAATACCATTTGTACCATTAGTAGGCATGTCCCTTAAGCATGAACACGGCCAACTTCATCCTCTGATCAGCAGAGCAATCCATAGCTTCAAAAATCTTTTCTAATTCCTCCATCCACTCCTGAGCCCACATTATTGTTTCTCGGAGTTGTCGTTTTGGTCTGCCTCATGGTCTGCTCACCTTGAAGAGCAGTAGCCATTTCTCCCAGTACTTCAGTACTTGATAAATCCCTGATAAGTTAGGATCTGCGTCCCCTTTGGACGATCCCTCCCCTGCTATGACATTGCACCTACGTCCAGCCATCTACACAATAAAGAGTCTCTAGGTACATAATGTGATAATCCTATTCTAACATATGTATATATACATACATACATTCAAATATAGGAATATAAATATATCACATTATATTTATATACTATATCAAAATATATTCATACAATTCACAAAAGTGACTCCTAGGTTCACATGTTTCTAGGTTCTCGTCCTTGGTTTTCACTACGACCTAAAGCTTCCCAAAGCCTAGACAACTTAAACCTAGTGCTTTGATACCACCTCTATCGCGCCCCAAATCCGAGATATGGGATCTCGAGGATTCCAAGGAACCGACCTTCAGACCCACCATGCGGATACGGATAACCAGCCACAACATCAACCCTTACTTGTTTGAATTAGAGTCTCAACAGAATAAATACCAGCGGAATGAGGTGAGAGTTACGAATGAAGCCTGAAAATTTCAGAATTGGGATTTTCTGGTTTGGTTCCTGATACTAATGATGTTCCATGAGGATGGATGATAGTTATGATTCTTACTGGGCATTCCAAGCTCACGTGACTTTTTATGTTGCAGGTTGAGGATGGACTTTGGCTAGTGGCTGAATTTCTTTTATTTCTGTTTGAACAATACATGTATGTTTCGAAGATGAATTGGATGTAATACGATTAAGTCTGTTATTTAATTCTTTAATTTGATTTGTAGTGACTCTAATGAAGCCAATCGTATGTAATAGGCTTTATTTAGCTTCTGCACTCTGAGTTTTAATGAAAGTGAACTTCATTACTTTTATTATTGTGGTTTTGATACTGTGATCTGCCTTGGTTGGAACCCGAATGTCGCACCTCGAGATCCGTGCTACCCGCATAGGGATTTGTGCCACGGGATCTTGGGTGTGACAACTATTATCGCTCAATCTGAAGAGATCAACCGCATGAATCAATACTTTGAAGGTTTGGCTACTACATTCTCCATTTCTTATTGTCCTATTAATTCTTTGTCCTCTCCGGCCTTTCACTCTTGGTGGTCTGGTTACTTTACCTCAGCTTTTTCCTTGGATTTATCTGTTTACGTGTCCCGATTGAATGCGCCAGTCAAATTGGCTCTCCCTTCTTCGGTTAACCCTCTTTCGGTCGCTAAGAAGACTAGCCCTAAGAAAAAGGGTAAGGCCCTTGCCGAAGTCCCTTTCGAAGGTCTCTAGAAAGTTAAATCAGGTACATTTTCTTCTATGAAATCTGTAATTCTTTTTGACAATTACTATGGGTTCAAATGGAACCCCACAGACTTCCCTGAGCTTTTGAAAGAGCAGATGGACCTCGCATATGCTGAGAAATCGGCCGCCCATGATGAACAATGCCTACAGGCTATGATTTCGGCTGGTCCCATTCTTTTGGGGTCTTTGAGTCAGATATGTCTCATTATTTCACACCATTACCTGGTCCACCTCAAATTCCTGATTCGGCCCTTGGAATGGCCGATCCTCTTTTTTCTCTTACTGATCGACCGAACCTTGTTAGTTTTAGTGGAATGTTTGCTCCTCCTGCTTCCCTGGTTTCCAGTGCAACTTTAGCATTTTCGTTGGCTAAGGATATGATTGGTATTCTGATTTATCTTTTTCTGACAATTGGCTTTTGTTGGTGTTTTTGAATAAATGTTTTATAATCTGTTTTTCTCTTTTCAACCAAAGCTTTATCCCTGCCCTCAGAAGATGTACCGGCCAATGTCTCCTATGAAGGGGATGATGTGGAGAAGGAAACTTTGTTAAATCTCCGTCAGTCCAAGCAAAAACTGAAAACAAAGTCAAAGCCTCAGCCGACGCGGCAGTCCACGCATTAGTCTGGGAAGAACTTCAGTACCAAAGACCCAGGCTCTCTCGTTGATCTCTCAGAAGATGACCCTCCCATTGGCATTCCTTTTGAAAGGAGGCAACAGCAGATGCTAGTGTCTACTCCTGCTCCAAAATGATCGAAACAATCAGCCGCACGTCAACTTGACTGGGCAGAGGGTCTGAAAAGCGGCCAAGGTCTTGGAAACGACGAAGAGAAGGTACTGGATGACTCGCTCGAGAGGACTGAGGTTGTCGAAGTCGAACACTTTGATGATGAAGAGGTTGTTGAGAACCCATTTCCTCCTGCTCTTGATGCCGTTGTTGATTCTCCTTCTACAGAAAGCCCTGATGCTAGCATACCTACGCTTCCTGCTAATTTTGTTGAGTACATGAAGTCAGTGGATGATTTTCTTCACGACTCCTCTACTTTGCCTCTTACCCCTGCCTCCAAGTCGGTTCTGACCGTGGCTTTAAAGAAATCCAAGTTTGGACTTAAGAAGCTATTTTTATTGGAACTATCTAAGTTTGTCAACGAGAAGCATCTTTCTGCTTTTCATAACTAAATCTTTTATCGATAAATCTTTTTTTTTATGAAATTCGTACTAAATAATTGTTTCATCGTCTGGTCCACAAAAGTTGGTCCAGAGGCTCGACCGCACTTGTATCCCATGATGATTTGCTTATATCCCATGATGAAGCACTTGTATCCCGAATACAAGCGAATCATCGCTGGTCCAACCTTCGGACCAGCTTTCGTGGACCAGACGATGTAGCGCTAAATCTTGCCCCCCTTGAAATAGATTCCTGGCTCTGTCCCTGTGTATACATACAATATATATACATAAGCTTTGTAGATGCTCTGGACTACAAGTTATTTTTAAGTTTGACGCTTTTGCACTTGTGCTCCCACACCCGCTCAACATTCTAGTGACTTAAAGTCTATAAATTAACTTTTAATTTCATCATTTGCTCTTAAGCCCCACAAAACTTGATTTTGTGCTTTGATTGTTCCTCGCGTAAGGAATAGATTAAATTCTGTGCAGGAACTGGCCTAGAGCAAGATGATCGAGTGTGAAATATCTTGGATGAGGACGGGTTGCATTATTGCTCACTACAATTGACCCGTAACTTTGTCTTTAACAAAATAATTGGTGAACGTGGAAAGTTAGACGGTCATATTCGATTGCTTGGACTGAGACAGGAATGTGGATTTTTAATGGCAGACAACAATAATACATCTGTCCTTTATACAAGAAGAGAAGTGTGGATTCAAAGGCACACTTGAAAAACTAGTAAACAAGAAAAAATAGACAACTTGGAAAATTAATTAATGATCCTTTCTTTATGAAAAAGTTAAAAAAACCTTTTAATAAACCCTGTCGTTTATACCTGTTTTTCAGACAAGAGGGTGGATTCATTGGCAAAATAGAAATATTAGGGAACGACAGAAACGAATAAAAAAATATTAAAAATAATCTTTTTTTGGAAAAAAATAATAATATTTTAATAAAACTTGTCGCGTGGTATAAAGCATTCACCTAAATGCCGTCAAGACGCTGGTTGCTTTTTTTTAGTTCAAATAAGTCTTTTTTTTTTTTTTTTTGGTGAAATAGTTCAACTAAAAGTCATTCATAAAAAGTAAATAAAGAAAAAGATGGTCCACTTTTTACTTTCATAAAAAGTAAATAAAGTCATTCAAATAAGTATTTATTTATTTATTTTTAATTTAATATTATTCTATAAAAAGCTGTTTTGGGGGGCGGGTAGTGATTTCATTTAGGCAAAATTTTGATAGGATACAAAAAAAAAATTATTTTTCATTATTGATACTAAATAAATAACAAATTTCATCCCATTCACCAAAATTTCATTAGAAAGTTTGATGAGTTCAGTGAAACAATTTGAAATTTTTGTTTCAATTATTATTTTTACCGAAATAAATTTATTTTGATGATTATTTTTTAAGTTATTGTTTAAAATTTTCAAAACTCGGAGGAAACTTTATGAAATTTTTTAGAGCAAAATTTTGAATTCTATGTCACCGAAATAAAGCAAATCGAAATTTTGGTGAAATTTCGATGAAATTTAAAACCTTGCCGAATAGATTATACACACTGAAATAAGAATCTTAGTATTTCCAGGATCTCAAATGTGATTTGTTCTTTCTGGGTGCACGTTTTGTCCAAAGTTATATAATAATTTTGTAACTCAAAAATAAATTTTACTTCACATACCAAGTTTCAGACCAGAACAAATAAACTACGTGGTAAAAAGTCATTCCATAATCATAAATTTTTCATGTTAAAGTTATAAAATGTATAAGAAAATTACTATTGTAACTACTACTGTACATAAAAAAATTGGAATATGGATGTTCTGTTGTTACATGAGCATAACACGTATCCAAAGGAGCCCACCACAGTAACCACAGTAATTGGTGACTTGCCAAACCATTTTGTATGGTGGCTCCAAAGATGACATGTCAATGGTTTGTATAGTTGGTCCTCCGGAACACGTTATCTCTGCACATAACAGGAGCATAACAACAATCTTCATAACAGAAGATCCTCGTCCAAAAAATTGCAATACATGAGATACATACAAAATTGCAATACACGAGAGGGTCGTTTGATAAGTTAGATAGTCTGGATTAGTCAGGTCATCTCTTATTGTGATATGCTAAAAGTTTTGTCTTTTATTATTATTCTTTTTAATTTTAAACATTTTATATTTCTTTAACACCAAAGGCAAAGTCCAGGTGACTTGAGCACCATTGAGGACTGGGCATCAGATTTGTACATGTATCTTGTTTTGAGAGGAATAAGTTATTCCATTTGATACATTGAAAACATCTAGTACACCAAAATGTCAGATCAGTTAATGATTATTTTGTTATTTTCTTTTAAATTATGGAGGAATTGTTAAAAAAACTAACAAAATATTGATTTTCTATGTATTAGCCACCTAAATATCATAATATCATAATATAGTGTTTAGGGAGTAAGGACCACTACTTGGGATCTTAGCTAGACCCCGGATTTAGGGACCACTACTTGGGATCTTAGCTAGATCCCGGATCTGGAAGACAATCCATTACTAATTATAAAACAAGAACGGATAACTGAGTATTTTGTAAAGCCTTTGGGACAAAATCCACTGTTACATTGGAATAGTTATTCCTGTAAGGGATGTGAGGTAGGATGAAGAAGAAGATGGTTGATGAATCTGACATAAAACACACAATCTTTGAAAGTTAGTATCTTAGGCAAAACATTTGAACAATAGGAATAAAACGAAAAAAATTTTCAATTCAATTTCATAAAATATTCAATAATAAAGTCTATAATCACTTCCATATTTATAAGCAAATTCTATCTAAGAAAAACAGTCCTAAAAGCAACAGAAAAATGCTAAAAATAAATCTTAAAAGAAATAGAATACTACTAAAAAGCAATCTTAAAAGAAATAGAAAATTGCTAAAAGAAGAATAATCATAAATGAAATAGATAACTGTTAAAAACAAGCCTAAAAGAAATAGGAAAGCAAAAGTTACTAAAACTGTTAAAAGACATTGGAGGACGTTTTGAGAGTCTAAACGACTTTATACGCAAGTCACTTGTAGACCTCGTCGAGGAATTTCCAAAATGGCATTATAAGCCTAATTCCGACACCCAAACCGAAAGTTATGCTCGTTTGAAGGTACGGTGCACGATGCATCTTTACTTCGATCTAACACTTCTAAATAATCATCCGCAATCACCTCTATTACATCATTCTTCCTATGTGAGAGATAATTCGCCCTTGAATTCGTAGTATCATCATCAGAACTATCCCCATAATATGGCACAAGGTGCTTCGCATTGAATACATCAGTTGTACGAATATGACTTGTCAACTTCAAACGATAAGCATTAAAAATGATCTTCTCAATAACCTTCAGTAGTCCAAACTTCATTGCAGTAAGCTTGTTGTATTCTTCAACAAAAAACCTATCCTTGGTCAAGATATCCCATACATAACACCAACATCGAACTCTACATGATGTCATTTCTTCAACTGCAATTTTGTATTTGGCATTGGACTCTTGCAGATTTTTTTGAATAGTCTCATGTATATCCTCATGGATATTAGCTGGCTTTAGCCATTGTCTCACTGCGTCCACCTTAAAATCATCGATAGAGATGCCATCTTTGGAGATAACATTTCTACGAAATAACATCGCGTTTATAAACGAGCACTTATTGAGGGCCACATAAAATTGCTAGATTTACAAAACTGAAAGAACCTCTCTAAGTTGCTGGACATGAAGATTAGGATTGACATTATATATCAAAATATTATCAAAATAAACCACCACAAAGGTACCAATGAAGGGTCTCAACACCTGGTTCATCACCCGCATGAAGGTGCTAGGAGCATTGGACAATCCGAACAGCATTACTAGCCACTCCTAGAACTCCTCATGAGTCTTGAAGGCGGTCTTCCACTTGTCTCTAAGATCTATTCAAATCTGGTGATAACCACTTTTCAGGTCCAGTTTACTAAAAAATTTAGCTCCACCCAACTGATCTAACAAGTCATCCAGTCGAGGAATCGGAAATTTGTACTTAACTGTGATCATATTTATTTCTCGACTGTCTACTCACATACGCCAACTACCGTCCTTCTTTTGCGTGGGCAATATAGGTACGACACAAAGGCTAAGGCTCACATGGATGTGATCCCTTTCGCAACAGGTCCTCTACTTGCCATTGTAACTCTTCATGTTCCTTGAGGCTCATGCGATAGTGTGGTCTGTTAGGCAGATTGGAACTCGAAACCAGATCAACTTGATGTTGTATATCCCATAGAGCTGGTAACTCATCGGGGAGGCTTTCAAGGAATGAGCTCTGAAATTCTTGAAGTAATGGTTTCACAATTTTTGGAACAGACCCACCAATCTCCCCCTCCATACCAACCAATATATACATCATCCCTGTCTCTTCTCCTCATAAATCTACCCATAGACAAGAGATAGGAGTCCTTTTCAACTGATGATTCAGGCACAGTCTCCTTCTTGGAAATGATTATGATTCCAGTATTGTCCCATATGAAGCTATAAGTATTTTTTTCGTCCCTCATGTATAACATCTCCATCGTACTGCCATGGTTGTCCCAACAGAAGATGACAAGCATCCATAGTAACAATGTCGCACCACACTTTATCCTTGTATTTCGAGCCAATAGAAAAGTTAATTAAACAATGGTTAGTAACTTTTTCCTCATTATATTTATTAAGCCAAGACAACTTGTAGGGATACGGGTATTGTGTAAGTTCCAACTTCAGCTTTCGGATAACTTCTTCTACCACTACATTTTCACAACTGCCCGAATCAATAACGAGTTGGTAGACTTTACTGCCAATGATACAAGTGGAGTGAAAGATGTTGTGTCGAATCCATTTTTCGTTGGCTGTCTCCTTTGGAGTGAGACAGATCCTCCACGTCACCTAAACGGACCCTTGATCACCCCGAACATACTCTTCTGGAGGGTTCTCTTCATCGAATATAGCATCCGGCTCGGGTTCGTCTTCTTTTCCTCGTAAAATTCCCCACCTTCCACGAACAACCCTTTACCAGGTCTAGCACTTTTTCTACATTCGTTCACTCAATGGCCTGATTCTCCGCACTTGAAACACTTTATTCCGACGCTATTGACAGGTTTGTTATTGTTAACTGATTGCGTCAAAAGGTCTTCCTGTGTGTTGTACGTACTGTTTGTCTGCACAGTTTCCCTACTGTTGGGTGCAAAAGTAGGGTTAAAGACTCCTGCAGTACCATCCCTTTGACCCATCTGCTTCTCAAGATGAAGAACTTTATCATGTGCTTCAGAAATAGAAAATAGATCAAGTAAATTCGAGGTATCGTGGAATTGTTGACGCAAACCTCCAATAGACCTAGATTCGAGTTGTTCCTCAGATTCGGATAGGTCATTGTAGGGCACCAATTGATAGAAGTCATTGGTGTAATCGTCTATAGATCTCACCCCTTGGTGAAGGTTCTGCAAATGTTGATATAGAACTCTCGTGTAGTTATTAGGCAAAAAAGCTTGGTGCATGTGCTTCTTGAGCTTTTCCCACGAATTGATCTTGTCATATTCCAAACCCAAGGATTCACTTAGGAGTCCTTCATCACATGGGATATGAATCGCTCTCAAAAGCACAAGAGACTGGTAGCAAGTATCGCACTAAAAACTTGAACATCATTGGATATTCAAGAAAAACACGTAACAAAATAGCATTACTTAATATATTACACCAGTTTCATGCAAAACAACGAAAGACTATAATTAAAGTAAGTTCCAGATTAAAATCAAGTTTCTCCTACTAATCTAATCCCAAAAGATATTACAACGTTATCCAAAAACCTTATATTACAACACTAAAAATCATAATAAAGATCTTCTTCATTGTCGGGATTCTCCTCCTGCACCTAACAATCCAGAGAGTCCTCATCTATAGAACCTGAAATGTGGTTGCTGGAAAGCAAGAGCTATAAAAGCCAGTAAGTAAAAGAATTCAAATTAATATTCCAAGTAAAGTAAACAAAAGAAGATAGTTTATAATGAGGATGAATGAGGTCAAATCTTATTTAATACATGCAGTGTTCCAGAAATATATAGTGGCCACCAAGGTGATCTAACAATCAATCTAAGATGCTATGGAATCTGTTAGACCTTTCAATATGACAAGTTCCCACATGATCGATCCATCCTATGAGCAAGATGTCTTATCGAACCATACCTTCAATATAGGGCCTTCTCAAGGATAGGATATTCTATGAGCGCAGACATAGTTTTAAGGGTTCACAACCTAGGAGGCACAATCCCCCCACTTATTTTTTATCATGGGTAATACTCCAAGGTTCCATCACGTGGATTGCCTTAGGAAATCATGTCCATTAACAGTTAATAGAGATTTCTCTCTTTGAATATACATCCAAACTTTCACATTATCAAATACCTTGGCAAGAAGGGTCCATAAACAAGGATGAGGATATTGGGATAGTTAATCCCTCCACTCAACCAGTCAAACACCTCATTCAATACAACTTTGTATCATAATGCTCTTATCACTTTTGAGTCCAACGCATGGACTCTGAGGTAGAAGGGATTACTTGTAGACCATATCAAGGTCGAGAGTCGATGCAGTGCAAGTGATGAGGTGCACATTAACTACCCATTCATGTTCATTATGTACAAGGTGCATTATCAGATTAAATAGGATTCATTGACCATTCTTCATGTAATACAACTCATGGTTGGAAGTAAATGTAGCTTGTACCAAGATATGAGTTTCGCAAGGAAGAAAGTATACTAACAATTCAATGTATAACACAATTACTTGTGTATCTGATCAAATCCAACCAAATGAGACTCAAGTATGAAAGACCAAACGAAAAGGACCAAATTTGTAATTCTCGGCAGGGTCCTCGGCGCATTGAAGGATTTCTCAGCAACATTCCTAGGGGCTCAAAACTCCCAAAATTCCCTCGGCGCACCGAGCTAGTTTTCGGTGAAATTTCCAGGGACTTGAAAATCCCCAGAAAGCCTCGGCGCACTATTCAGCGAACCGAGTAGGTCGCCGAGAGTTCCTGAAGGTACTCGGCGAACATTTCGGCGCATCGAGATGGTCGCCAAACCGTGCGTTAAGCCAATTTTTCTGGGTTTTCTCTTCTTACTAGCAACCTAAAGGCACAAGAACCTAAAACAAGTTATCCACTACATGTTTTCACATAGAATACACCAAAGTTCATGAAATTTAAATACCATTAGAAGAAAACTACAAGGTGAATGAATTTCTCACTCAAATATCATGAATTGAAATGGAAAAATCAATGAAAGTAGTCTATGATCATCTAAATCAATCAAAGATCATTTTGAATCAATTTACTTACCTAGAGAAATGAAGAAATCACCAATCAAGCAAATTACAAGCTCCAAGACCTTCTTCTTCACCAAGCCCTCTTTCTAACCAAGGTTTTCTTCTAAGCGTAAGCAAACAAAACTCTTCCATGCATGGAAGATACAAAGAAAGGGGTGGCCATGCCTCTTGTGTTTCTTTCAATTAGGTGGCAAGATCTAAGCCTTAGATCTCACCCACTAAAAATCCTAACCCTTGAATCAAGACATGAGTGGGGGTTGGTAAATCCTTCCAACCCCATGTCTCTTTTCAAATCCTGGCCCTTGAATTCTAAATGAAAGGTCATAGCCACTCATCATAAAACAAAGTTTCAAATGAATCCATGCCACACATCACACATATAAAGGGGTCCTGATAAGGTGTTTTGCGCCCAAATAAATTAGGCGAACTCACAACCGATCGCACGACATGATTAACCCAGTAGTTAATCCAAACAAAAGAAATTAAGCATCATAATGGTTCACTAAAACAAGTATGCATAACTAAAAAATTTAGGCCATTACATCCTAACCTCCTTAAAGAAATTTCCTCCTCAAAAGTAGCTTACCTCAGGTGAATAGGTAAGGATACTTGTCTTGCATATCGGCCTCAAGCTCCCACGTTGCCTCAATTGTTCCGTGATTGCTCCCCAAGACTTTTACTTTCGATATAACCTTGTTTCGCAGTACTTGATCCTTTTTGTCTAAAATCTCTATCGGGTATTTCTCGTAAGTAGCATCCTCTATAATCTGCATAGACTGCAAGTCGATTACAGCTGAAGGGTCAAGGTGGTACTTCCTCAACATGGAGACGTGAAACACATCGTGCCCAAGATCTAGCTCAGATGGTAGTAGCACTCTATAACCACTTCTCCTATCCTTTAAGAAATCTATAAGGGTCCGATGTACCTCGGTGCTAACTTGCCATTCTTGCCGAATCTGAACACTCCTTTTGTCAGAGAGACTTTAATGAATACCCAGTCACCTATCGTAAACTCCAGTTTCCTCCTTCTCAAGTCTGCATACTTCTTTTGCCTGTGCTGAGCTGTAGAGAGTCGGTCTCTGATGATCCTGATCTTCTCTATTGTCTTTGCCAATATGCACATTATCCTCGTTCCAATACAAGGGTGATCGATAGGGTCTTCCATACAGTGGTTCAAACGGGGCCATACCAATGCTAGCTTGATAGTTGTTGTTGTAGGAGAACTCCACCAATGCTAGATGAGCCTCCTAACTTCCCTTGAAATCCAAGATGCACGATCTCGAAAGGCCTTCTAGTACCCGATTAACTCTTTCTGTTTGACCATCGGTTTGCAGATGAAAGGCAGTGCTGAAATTGAGTTGTGTCCCCAAAGCCTTATGTAAACTCCTCCAGGATTTCGAAGTAAACTGAGAGCCACGGTTTGGCACAATTGTCACGGGCACACCATGAAGTCGATGATCTCTCTAGCATAAAACCTTGCTAAGTCGTCAGTATTCATAGTAGTCTTCATCGATATGAAGTGCACTGACTTTGTTAATCGATCCACTATCACCCAAATCATATCATGGTTGTTGCGGGTCTTGGGTAGTCCTGTGATGAAACCCATCGATATGTGTTCCCATTTTCACACTTCGATGGGTAAAGGTTGGAGTGTTCCTACTGACTTCTGATGTTCTACCTTCACTGGCTGACACGTTCCACACTTAGTCACAAATTCCTGAATCTCTACCTTCATTCGTTTCCGCCAATAGTTTCGTCAAAGTTTGTAATACATCTTTGTTCTGCCGGGGTGAATGGAGTACCGAGATTGGTGAGCTTCTTCCAAGATTTCTCTCTTCAAATCATCGTTGTGTGGCACACAAAGTCTCCCTTTGAATCTAACGCTTCCATCCTCTTCCTTAGTCCAGTCCGTTCTCTCTGTATCCTTAGCCAAGTCTTGCATCCATGTTTCTTTCTCTTGGAGTTCGATGATTCTTGTCTTCAGTGAAGGTTTAGTAAGAATATTGCATAGCTTTACTCCATGATCCACTCTACGAGCAACAAAATTGAAATCTGCTAAAGTTCCATACAGTTTCCACTCTTGAACAAGCATATGAGCCACTACACTTCGAGGACTTCGACTGAGCGCATCTGCCACTACGTTTGCTTTGCCCGGATGATACTACAGTGAAAAGTTGTAGTCATTAACAAGTTCCATCCATCTCCTCTGTCGCATATTGAAGTCTTTCTGACAGAACAGATACTTCAAGCTCTTGTGGTCAGAAACTACTTCAAAGGTTTTGCCAACCAGATAGTGCCTCCAAACCTTCAGTGCAAAAACAATAGCTGCGAACTCTAGATCATGTGTGGGGTAATTCCTCTCGTGAGTCTTCAGTTGTCTCGAGGCTTAAGCTACAACCTTACCTTCTTGCATCAGAACACAACCCAGTCTAGACAAAGAAGCGTCCGTATAAACCAGGAAATCCACGCCGCTGAGGAGGTCAATTCTTGGGTCACTTGAACGGTTGCACGTGTTGTACAAGCCTGGGATGCTGAGGGTAATGCGGCTTCAGCACTAGTTGTTGCTGCCCTTGAAAGAATTACTGTTGTGGCCTCCTTGGTGCTCGACAAGCCTTGAAGTGATGTCCTGGATTTCTGCAGTTGAATCATGTCATGATCGGCCTTCCAAGGTCGAAAGGGTTAGATGGGCCTTGCATCCTCTGTCTCTTCTGCTTCTATGAATAGTTGTTTTTGAAATTTCCTGGCCTGACATTACTCCTTGAAGACCTCTGATCCAAAGCTTACGAAATTCCATCATATCTTTCTCCACCTTCCTTGCACAGTCCACAACCTTGTGGTACTCTATGAATTCTCTCACCACTAGTTGACTCCTGACATTTGGCCTCAATCCGCTCTTAAACCAAAAAGCCTTCTTCTCTTCCTCATCCATTGCGTACTTGGCAAACTGCGATAGTTCTGTGAACTTGGCCGCATATTCCATCACTGACATGCTCCCTTACTCAAGCTTCATGATCTCAAGCTCCTTCTCTCTTCTGATGGTCTTGGGAAAGTATTCAAGGTAGAAGACTTCCTTGAATTTCAACCAAGAGTTGACAGGGTTGATTGCTAGTACTGACTTCCACCACCTTCGAGCTTCTCCTTTAAGCACGAAGGCTGCAAAATGGACCATATCCAAATCCTCCACCTCCATGACCTCGAATAAATGCTCTATAGAATTGATCCAGGCTTGAGCAGCAACAAGATCTGTCGTTCCCTTGTAAACGGTCGGTCTCAACTTCTTGAAGCTCTTGATTTCGGCTATGTTCCTCTGTGCACAATTATGGAGCTGTGCCTCATGTCACTGCATCATTGTGGCCATATCGCCCATAACTTGGTATATGCCTGCCAGCTGCGGGTTGTCGGCATTGTCCTCCTCAAGTGGATTCAAACCTGCACGTTTACCTCTTCTACCGGCCATTTGAACTAGTTAAGTTCCTGAAATTTGAGATTGGTAACATCCAAATTTCTAATAAGTTAAGAACTTCAGATGGTTAGCAATCAACATTCAACACACAGAAAACTTATGAAACATTCGCACCTTGAAAACTTTCAAATCGTAGTCACATAAAAAACTTGAAGAAGATTGATTAAAACGAAGAACAATAGCTCCGATACCAACTTTGTCACATCCCAAACCCAAGGATTCATTAGGAGTCCTTAATCATCTGGGATATAACTCTCACTCTCAAAAGCACAAGAGAGTGGTAGCAAGTATCGCACTAAAAACTTGAACATCATTGGATATTCAAGGAAAACACGTAACATAATAGCATTACTTAATATATTACAACAGTTTCATACAAAACAACGGAAGACTAAAATTAAAGTAAGTTCCAAGTTAAAATCAAGTTTCTCCTACTAATCTAATCCCAAATGATATTACAACACTATCCAAAAACATTATATTACAACACTGCAAATCATAATAAAGAACTTCATCGGCGGAATTCTCCTCCTGCACCTCACAATCGAAAGAGTCTTCATCTATAGAACTTGAAATGCGGTTGCTGGAAAGCATGAGTTATAGAAGCTAGTAAGTAAAAGAATTCAAATTAATCGAAAATTGATATAGGGCCACGACCACTAATAAAGGATATTCCAAGTAAAGTAAACAAAAGAAGATAGTTTATAATGAGGATGAATGAGGTTAAATCTTAT
The DNA here is from genome assembly GCA_031762675.1 of Pachysandra terminalis. Classification (NCBI taxonomy): domain Eukaryota; kingdom Viridiplantae; phylum Streptophyta; class Magnoliopsida; order Buxales; family Buxaceae; genus Pachysandra; species Pachysandra terminalis. The sequence continues at coordinate 160 of JAUPMG010006748.1, read as the reverse complement.
TTAATGCATGTAGTGCTCCAGGAATATATAGTTGATAAGTGCCTAGCATTTACCATTTTAACCTAGTTATTCGTGTTCATTAGTCTTTCTTACCAAGCTTAATTGAGAGAATTGATGCTTTTATGTTTATTTTCAGGTTTGGTGAAGAATTAAGAAAACA